>JAGDQP010006498.1:0-63305 GCA_022664845.1 Lepisma saccharinum | reverse complement strand
GTAGATTGTGAAACACGACACACACGACTTCTCAAGTGTCTTAACATGTCTATGTACCGCTCAGAATTCACGGTTGCCGCAGCTTGGAAGTAACAAATGTTTGACATTATAGAACACTGCCAACAGCTGTTTTCTTTCAGAGAGTTCCATCATGAATTTCTTGGCACAGTTCGTTACTATAAACAGATTGTTAACAACGATGAATTTTATTACAATTCACTTTTTCTACTGTGAATGATTCAATCATTTCGCGTTGTTTTAGCCGCGTTGATGTAGCAGCCACACTTGACTGCATTTCACAGGCAACTCAAACTCATACAGAACGAGTGAATGAAATTCCACGGACCTAGGTGTGTTTGTAGTGGGTGCCGCTCTGTGTGCTGTTTTATTCTCGAGTTATGTGGGATTGTGCACATCTGTTTAGCCAACCTACGTGCTTAGTTTAAAACATTGTATTATCTATATCCTAAAGTATGTTATTTAATTCTACTAGTTGTATTTCTAGAAAATACATATTATGATATAAGTGGCCTATTCTTTTTGTTTCAGATTTTCGAACAAGGCTCTGAAGAACTATCTTCCAGCACAAGTGGAGGTACTTACTACAACACAATACGCGGACCACCAGGACCAAGAGGCTATATGGGACCTTCAGGTCCACCTGGACCTAAACACGTGTTCATGATTTCTGTAAGAATATATTATTTTTACAAAACCTTTTTTAATTTTCCTCTCTTTTACTGTATGGTTTTCTTAATTTTAATGTAGGAAATTCTTTGTATTTATGAAAGGGTATAATACGCAATGTTTATTAGTGTATATGCGCCTAATATTTATTCGTAGAAGCGTAATATCCATCTTAATGATGGTTTATGCTGTGTCCGTATATGTACGAGTATACATGAGTGTATAAGAAAGTCCAAATTGGTATTACTCCTCTGAATCTATCTATTATAATTATAATAGATAATAATAATATAATAGATAATATAATAGATTATAATGATAATTATTAGTTTCTATCTATGATCAGAACACAACATTACCTACTAACCTACTAAAAGGCTTCTTATAGTTTCCAACATGTAAGTTTTTCATGTATTAAAGCAAATACCAAGATCTACAAGTATTTATATTCAAATTAGACTTATCGAACAACACACATTATCAAAGTTCTTAAACATAGCCTTTCTATAGCTTTTTATTATTGGTCAAATTTATGATTGACTGAGTGTAATGTAAATCATGCTTTGCTACTAAAGAGACACTTATGATATTTCACTATGTTTGAAAGCAACTTTAGTTCCTCTACTGTTTAAAAAGTATGGTTTTGTATCATATTTAGGGACCTCTTGGGCCGCCAGGCCCTCAAGGTTTACGTGGGGAACCTGGTACAATGGATCCTCCTGGTAAAAAAGGTCCGCCGTTAGAAATCGGAAGACAGGGAGCCAAGGGAGAAGATGACACATCTGGAGTTGCTGGTCCACCAGGACCTCAAGGTCCTCCTGGACCATCTGGCATGGAAGGAGAGATAGGTAACCATGGCGCTAAAGGTATCTTATATTCTAAATTAAAATTTTAACTGTTGATATTTACAGTTTATCTATAATCAAAAAATGTTGTGGTACTATAGCTTGACAGCCACAAGCAGTCGAGATTTTCGTTTAAGAGTTTTATGTATTTGCTTACACTAGGTATAATAAATAAAGAATATAAAATAAAAAATCATAACTTTTCCTTGAATTTGTGATACTTTCTAACTATGTAACTTTTATTCCTTATGTGCAATTATTTTTTTATTTTCTGAAAGGTCCTCCTGGGCCATTAAGTGCGCCAGGAGAACCAGGACCTCGTAGCAGTAAAGTAGAAGAGGTATTTCCGGGACCTCCTGGACCAAAATATCTGCATGGACCAAAGGAAGAATCAGGAAATTCAGGTCCACCCGGACCTTCAGGAAACCATGGAAAACATGTAAGAATTTGTGATAATTTTATTGTATCTTTGAACCCCGTAATAATAATAATATCTACACTAAGATTTAGAAATTTTGAGTTAACTTAGAGCATTAAAAGTAGTAGAATGTTTCCTTCTTTTCCTATTCACGTGAGACAGACTTTCACAACCTTTTCCACGCTGCGGCCCCCTTTAGAGTCTACAATATATCTATAGGAACCCCTTGCATTATGTATAAGGTACATTTATAATAGATAGCAAGGAAAATACAACACTAATATTCACATAGCTTTTCTTTTTCAATATTTCGGTCTTAGTACCGTAGAGGAAGAGAGACGCACACACGTGGATAGAACAAATGACTTAGGATGACAGTAGTGACACGTAGCGGACGGCGCATCGTTTGGAGAACAGTTGAGTGCTAAATGGCGCGTAGAACAATTGACAACTGTACAGCGTGTAAGTACTGGGTAGGGTTGTGGAAGAAAAATTGTTGAAAATGCAGAGAAAACGGGTTAGAGCTATTGAAGGTTAAATCCAGGATACATTTCCGCGTTTAAACCATGAATAAAGACCCCCTCCCATAGGCGGCGTGTTGAGTTGCTGGTCTCATCGGGTAAAATGTGGATTAAGGCAACCAGGAAAGATAGGTCAAAATTGGTGTTATGAGACTCTGTGTGTAAGGAGACTGGGGCATCCGGTTTGCTAATAGTGCAAAAGTGGCGATGGTTATTAAATGTTGAGAGGTCCCCTACATAAAAGGAGCGACAAAATTTGCAGGTTAGAATGCATATAACATTAAAGGTGTGGCATGTACCCGTGGGATTTAGGGTGTATCGGCCATTAGCAGTATTGATACCGACTGTGGGAGAAGTGATGAAAATGGAGCAGGCCTTACATCTGAGTCTCATGCATGCTGGGGCGTCCGTTTAGGGTGGTGGCAAGGAATGATTGTGCGGACTAAGATGTTTCTAAGATTAGGTGAATGTTGACAAACTAATCTAGGTTTGGTGGGGAATACTGATCTTGTGTGAGTCAGATTGTAGAATGTGGAAATGAGAGTGTAGGATTTGTTTGACCTTGGTAACTTTAGAAAGGAACTGGGTGATTAGAGTCGGTGGGTTGGGGTTTTGTGTGGGTTGAATGTGTGAGGATGCACGGCGAATCTGTTTGGTTACCAGTTTAGGTGCGTAGCCACTGTTGACTAGAGCTTCGTGGAGGCGTTTGTTGTAAGTTTCAATTGCAGAAATTGTGTAAATCTAGCGTTGTCCTCTAAGTGCAAGGGAGAAAGGAATCGCTTTCTTGGTGTGGTAATGATGGGAACTTGAGTAGTGTAAATACTGCATGTGGTTGGTAGGTTTTATGTGAACGCAAGTATTGAGAGTGTTGTTTTCTAAAGTGATGTCCACGTCTAGGAATGTGACTTTTGTTAGAGATGCACCAAGTGAACTGGACTACACGAAATTGGTTCAGCTGTTCTAGGAATGTGTTGAGACTGGTTTCACCATGACTCCATAACATCAGGATATCATCCAAGAGACTTCTCTAAAGTAGTTCTATCAAGGGCTCAGTTTGTAAGAAATTATGTTCAAGCTTGCCCATAAACAGATTACCATAAAAAGGTTCCATTCTCGTTCCCATCCTAACGTAACCCACAACCAACGCTGTGCCTCGGATCTGAAGGTATTGTTTGTCATCAAACGTGAAGATTTTATATGCGAGAACTAGGCTGGCCGGGTTAAGAAGAAACGCTGTAGTAGGGTTATGAGGTTTGGGTGTCTGGTTAAGTAAGAATTCCAAAGCTGCTAAGCCATAGGCATGAGGAATGTTGGTGTACAAGGAAGTAACATCTATGGTGCAAAGCAGTATGTCAGAAGGAAGAAACTAATTTACGGATGATTTCTAGTAGCGGCAAGCTGTACAACTTGTGTGCTCTTCAAGTGTGATGGCCGCTTCCCGCTCGTCCACGTGGTAAGCCCAGTCCCAGTTACGGTGCAGTGTCTCCAACCATGAAGATATTGCTTTACATTGTGAGCAGTGTCCTCCTCTCTGGTGACGTCGCTCTCAATCCCGGTCCGTCCCTCGTTCCGTGTAGTAGTAAGACCGTGTGTGATAGTGATATTTTCAAAATTTATTCTCAGAATGTGCAAAGTTTTTGTAATAAACTATGAACTGTGGATATGTTCAAGAGTGAATTATCAACTTACGATGTGTTGGGATTTTGTGAGGTGTGGACTACTAACAGCTTTTCCGACAGCGAGATTACGCTTAAAAACTACCAGGTTTACAGGCGAGACCGTGGCTCTAGGGGAGTGGGTGTCATGCTGCTAGTTCATGATCGTTGGCCTTCTGTCAGACGCTATGATTTAGAAAGAAACTGTTTATCTGTTATGGGTAGAGATACAAGGAGAACATTCAAAATTGTTAATCGGCTGTTACTATAGAAACCCCAGAAAAAATATAAACCCTTTAGATATTTTATTCGATTCTGTCCTTGCTGCAATCAAAGAACATGATATATGCATCATTGGAGACTTTAACATACATATCAGCTGGGATACAAACATTAGTGGTGCATGTACTGACCAGCCGGATAGATGGTTCTTCGAACATTTCATTGAAGGTCTTGGTCTGTTCCAACATAACATGTTACCAACTAGAGGTAATTCTGTTCTAGATTTAGTTCTTTCCACCCTCGAAAAAGTGAAGGTCACTTCAGGTAGAAATATTTTCGACACACCAGACCACCTGTCGTTAGACATTGAACTACAGTTTCCTCCCCCTCGCCGCTGGCGCTGTTCTATTCAGCGAACAAAACGAATTGGGACTTAGCAACTGCAATAAAAACAATATAGTGGGAAATTTTAAAAGCAGGACACGTGGAAGATGCCTTGGATTTATTTTATGCATATTTGGACGCTGTTATAAAAGACTATGTTCCTGTCGAGAAATCAAAATCCAGTAAGTTTCCAATGTGGTATAGTCAGGAAACAAAATTTGTCTTCAAGAACAAGAAGTGCGCATGGTCGCTCTGGAAACAGTATCTCAATAATGAAACTCACAATGTTTTCATCCAACAACGCAAGTTATGTAAAGCTCTCCTCCGTAGAGATTATGATAATTATATTGACTCTGTTTCATCACAAGCTGTAACCAATCCTAAACTGCAGGCGACAAAACTCAGGTCCACCATCTCTAGTGTCATACAGTGAACGTACTGCTTCATTCAACGAAAGAGCTGATTTATTTAATGACTGCTTCTATGACAATTTTAATGCTTGTTCAGATCCTCCATTTTTTTCTGATGTAAAGTCTAAAACTCCCCATGCCTATCAGATATAAACACAACCGCTGTGGAAGTGTATCGTCTTCTGACATCTCTAAAATCCTCCGGAGCCTCTGGACCTGACAAAATAAATTCCATATTTTTGATTAAACTAGCCCAACCTTTGTCTGCATCTCTCACCATTCTTTTCAATAGGTGTTTCTCGCAGGGTTATTTCACAAACTCCTGGAAACAAGCAAATATTACTCCGGTTTACAAAAAGGGTGAAAAATCTTGTGTTAGTTCATATAGACCCTTTTCCCTTCTTTCTACCCTCGGTTTAATTTGTGAAAAAATCATCACAGACAGGATTCAAAATCATGTCCTCCCATTTCTTTCTCCCTCCCAGCATGGCTTTGTACCGAATGGATCCTGTGAAACCAACTTAGCTGTCTTACTGTCTCACGCCACGGATGCCCTAGCCAATAGACAATAACTTGACGTCATATACCTAGACTTCTCCAAAGCATTTGAAACTGTCAATCACAAACTTCTTATACACATGCTTGCTTCCAGATTTAGTATACACGGACCCCTGCTTCAGCTTCTAACATCATATTTGTCTGACAGAAAACAACGTGTCGTCTTCTCTGGTAGCACATCCAAGTGGCTCCCCATGCTTTCAGGTGTCCCTCAAGGAAGTTCCTTAGGGCCAGTTTTATTTTCCCTCTTCATTGATGACTTATGTGAACAGATAGATAATTCTTGCTCGGTACTTCTTTACGCTGATGACTGCAAAATTTTTAAGACAATTAAATCTACAGAAGATACTTTCTTCCTTCAAGCCGTTATAGATTCTGTTGAAATGTGCAATAATTGGTTACTGAAAGTCAATCCTTGCAAAACTGCTGCAATGCGTTTCTCACTGAAAACCCATAGCACAAAATGTACGTACACATTATCCTCATCTATTATACCATGGGTAGACCATTACGAAGACCTGGGTATCATATTTGATGAAAAACTCAATTTTACTCCTCATATTGAATTCGTAACTTCTAAAGCACTCAAACTTCTTGGACTTCTGTACAGGTTTACCGATATTAAAGATTTCAGAGCTCTTCGGCCATATTTTCTCGCTTGTGTACTTCCCACTATTGAATACTGTTCATCTATCTGGTCTATGGCTTGTGAAACCAACTTATCTAAATTGCACAAAGTCCAAAAAGTTTTTATCCGCATTGTACAACACAGGGTACCCAACCTCCAACACAAATCTAATGTAGACATTTTGAATTCTCTTGACTTAAAAAACACAGACACACGAAGAAAACTAAATGACTTCCACTTTTAACCTAAGAGTACCTAGACAAAATTCTCGTTCACAACATCATTTCTACCTCTCAAAACCGAGATTGTGTTTGGTTCAGCGATCTCTTGTACATAGATTATCACATTTATACAATACTCTTCCTTTGCCACCAGATTTCTGCTTCAGTAAAAGTAAATTTCTAAAGGCTTGTTATATGAATCTAGAATGAATGAATGAAAAAAAATATATATTGTTTCCTATTGCATAAGTCTTTGTTGTTATATTATTTTTATTATTCTTGTTATTGTTTGTTACAAGAACGGTGTAAAATGGCGTTTGCTGTATCCATGCTAACTTCTAATAAATAAATAAATAGATGGTAGGTGTCGTGTATGTAGGCAGGCAGCGCTTGAACATGTGGTTGTAGTAAGAGCCAACAAGAGCGAAAATGCTTTCGGTAGGAGAATTATAGCTGGCTACAATGGGTCTGCGTGGGTTACCTGGTTTGTGGTCTTCGGTAATAGGTGCGTGAACTGTCCAGTGTTAGGTACTTTATGGACATTTCAGAAATCCCCTCACGAGGACCATTAGCTGTAATGAAATCGGAAATTTTCTGGGTTTAGGTTAGGTCTATGAAGGTGGTTGTGTAGGTGCTAGCATCAGATATTCGACGGTACGCCTCCTGGATGTAGTCAGCTTTGTCTAAGACTACTGTAGTGGACCCCTTGTCCGCTGGGAAGACCTTTATGTCGTGGCTTTCGCGTAAAGCCACAAGGGCTTTGCGTTGGTTGTGGGTTACGTTATTTTGGTTGGTCATCTGATGTAGGAACACAGTATCAGTGCTAGCAGAGATAACTGAGAGATGTACCGTTCGAGGGGATGGTTGCTAGGAAGTGAATGTGGGTCCATGTTTGAAGGAGAACGGAAGCGTTCAAGGCTAGTATGGAGTTTATTGGAAAGTGGATCTAGAATAGGTGTATTTTTTGACCCCAAAATAGCGCCATCATTCCGCGGGCAAAGGAGAGGACTTTTAACAACAGGAAGCGGTTGTTAAAACCTGGAACACAGACCTAACCTACAGCGACAAACATAAAATTTGCGATTTCATTACAGCTAATGGTTCGCGTGAGGGCATTTCTGAAATGTCCATAAAGTACCTAACACTGGTCAGTCAACGTACCTCGACCTTTTACCTATTACCGAAGATCCACAAACCAGGTAACCCAGGCAGACCCATTGTAGCTAACTATAATTCTCCTACCGAACGCATTTTCGCTCTTGTGGACTCCTTCCTTCAACCAGATGTTCAAGTGCTTTCTGCCTACATACGCGACACCTACCACCTATTAGAAATCATCCGTAAATTACCGCTTCTTCCTTCTGACATACTGCTTTGCACCATATATGTTACTTCCTTATATACAAGCATTCCTCATGCCTATGGCTTAGCAGCTTTGGAATTCTTTCTTAACCAGAGATCCAAACCTCATACCCCTACCACAGCTTTCCTTCTTAACCTGATCAACCTAGTTCTCACATGTAACAACTTCACCTTTGACGACAAATAATACCTTCAGATCCGAGGCACAGCCATGGGTACGAGAATGGCACCTTCTTATGCTAATCTGTTTATGGGCAAGCTTGAACATAATTTCCTATAAGCTCAGTCCTTGACCCAACTACTTTGGATAAGGTTCTTGGATGATATCCTGATGTTATGGAGTCATACTGAAACCAGTCTCAACACATTCCTAGAACAGCTGAACCAATTCCGTGTTGCCCAGTTCACTTGGTACATCTCTAACAAAAGAGTCACATTCCTTGACGTGGGAATCATTTTAGAAAACAACACCCTCAATACTTCCGTTCACATAAAACCTACCAACCACATGCAGTATTTACACTACCCAAGTGAGAGGACAACGCGTGAATTCCACCATCTCTGCTACTGAAACTTACAACAAACGCCTCCAGGAAGCTCTAATCAACCGTGGCTGCCCACCTAACCTTATAACCAAACAGATTCGCCGTGCATCCTCACACATTCAACCCACTCAAACCCACAACCCACCGGCTCTAATCACCAATTTCTATCCTAAACTAACGAAGGTCAAACAAATCCTACCCTCTCATTTCCACATTCTCCACTGTAACCCAGACACAAGATCAATATTCCCCACCAAACCTAGATTAGTTTTTCAACATCTACCTAATCTTAGAAACATCTTAGTCCGTACAAATCCTTCCTCGCCACCACCAAAACCGGCGCCCATGCATGCATGAGATCCAGATGAGGACCTGCTGCATTTTCATCACTTCTCTCACAGTCAGTATCAATACTGCTAATGGCCGATACACCCTAAATCCCACATCTCTAATGTTATATACATCCTAACCTGCAAATTTTGTGATGCCTTTTATGTAGGGGAAACAGGTGGACCTCTCAACATTCGTGTTAATAACCATCGGCACTTTTGCACTTTTACCACACCGGATGCCCCAGTCTCCTTACACACCGAGTCACAACACCAATTTTGACCTATCTTTCCTGGTTGCCATAATCCACATTTTACTCCCTACGACCAGCACCTCAACACGCCGTCTGTGGGAGAATGCCTTTATTCACGGTATGAGCGCGAAAATAAAACCTGGCCTTAACCTTCAGTAACTCTAAGCTCCCCTTTTTCTCTGCATTTTCAACACATTTCCATACACGATCCCAGCTTGTATTTACACGCTATACGCTTATTATTATTTCAAGTTCCAGATATCTACGCGCTACAGCAGTCAGTTGTTCTCCAGTTTTGATGCTTTGTCCGCTACGTGTTGCCACTGTCGCTTCAAATTGTACTTTGTGAACACGTGAACTTCGCTCTCTTCCTGTCTATTTGAAAAAGTGTGAATAAACGAAATATAGTATTTTTTTATGTGTACATGTGAATAAGTGTGATCTAATGCGAAAGTAAGCTGTAAATATTATCCTTTGTTCTCCTTTATTCGTCGTAAATTTACCTTAAATTGCCTTCCCGGCTTTCCTTAGACTAGTTATATATATATATATTGTCCAATACACATAAACACTTTTTATTATTTTTTCTTTTTATTATAAATAACAAATGTTTTATTTCAGTTTGAAACACATGAGGAATACTATGGAGAAATGATATGGAAATACCTGGAAGAGTTGGTCTCAAAATATGCACTCGCTGAAGAAATTACAGGACGCAGGATTCCACGGAACATAATGAAGGCGGAAGATGATTTGCTGGCCATGATGAATACAAAGCCTTCTCTTTTAATACCATATTCACGTCTGTCTTGTTAAGAAATTTCAAATTCTATTCGTAAATTTAATTTTTTATCTATTCGGATGTGAAAATTTGCTGTTTTATAGTTATTAAAATTTGGAAACTATATATAGATAATAAAGTGTTTTTCTCTCATCAATTTTTGTAGAAATTTTTCCGTTCTAAATAATTGTTGTCAAGACAATTATTGGATACAGTGTATAATTGCAAAAAATACATCCTTTATTCATTTCTTTGTATTCCAACTAATTTTGCGTAGTCACACTTTGCTGCCAAGGGAAAGGGAGAGCTTTCCATTCACTTGCTTTTCTTTATTTAGTTGCAAGTGCGAACGTAATAATGGTTTGAATAAATCATTTCACAGGGTCAGCAAAGTAATTCTTGTGTTTAAATGACAATGTTGTAATAGTGCATATGAAAGGGTGTGTAAGAACACGGACTTACAATGAGACGGTGGGAAGTGACACCACCTAACCCCTACATATTATACATCAATTGAAAGGTATCATTAAGCAGTGTAGTAAAAAAAAAAAAACCTCTTCCATGGAAATCAAATATTCATAGAACACGAAAATGTGAAATTTATTAATTTTTATGTTATACTAGTAACAATATTTTAATATAAGAAACATCTTACAGGATTTTTTTTATTATTACTTTTTTAAGTAATCAACCTCGAGTTATGTCCTTTCTTTTTTCTATTGTTTACTGCAACCACGCCTTTCGCGAAAGCTTGAACACTTTTTATTTTTGTGTGAAGTTTTTGTGCACTTGCTACTATGGCCGGAACACACATGTTATGCCTCTTATGTGGGGAAAACAAATGGACCCTTCAGCATTCAAATTAATAACCTACACCGCTACTGCGCCATCACCAAACCTGATGCTCCATTCTCCTTACATACTCTGTTTTTATTTTATCAGTAATGCGAGTGTTGAGACTAATTCTTTCGGGGGAGCGGTTGAAAACTTCCGGGGGGAGGGGGGGGTCAAAGCTCGCCGAAAACATGCCTGAAAGAAACTGCTTTCACACTGCTTGGAACTGCATGTTTATCCTACATTAAAGTAAGCACACCATCTAAAAAACGTTGCCAACCCTCTAGAGCAGGGATGGCCAACAGCTCAATACTATAAACGCTAGATCCCTCTTCGGTAAAAGCTATAAATGTATTTAACACTAGAGTTTCAATTTTTCAAACTTTTTTTTTTTTTTTACGTTTTTCTGTCACGAGAAACGAGACCTTTTATTTAATTACAAGAAAAGTATTAAGTGAAGAGAATTACGATTCTCACCAATTACAGCCAATAGATGCATCTACATATCGTGAAAACAAAATTTTTCACGTGATCTCATTTCGAAGATACAGTCTAAACGCTGAGTTTCCAAAAAAAATATAATAAAATAAAATTAGGTTGTCTATGAATATTGCAAACAAAGACAAGGCCGATTCAAACTGCATCTGTAATGTTTCATTTGTTGCCATAAACTTATTATAATTTGAACAACTAATATTCAAATTAAGCACCAACTACTAGCTTTTTACGTGTGTACAAAATTACTTGGTCTAAAGAGAAAATGGGATAAAATTTCTATGTACGATGCTTACTTTGTATATATTCAGAATATTTTGTTCCACTTTTGTATACATTTCAGCTGAATACTAGATCGGGTATGGCATCCCATTTTGGATAAATTTATTACAAAAGGAAGAAAAATTGGTCTGTAAATTGTCTCACATTGGTACTTTTTCGTAATATTCCTGGATAATAGATGGAGTTACAATTACTGTATGTACTAGGAAAGAATAGGAACCAGAGTTATCTATGTTATTTTGTGATGTATATTACTTTTTCTTTTATTCAATTTAATATTGTAACGTTCCAAGTGCCGCGCCACGTGCTCATAATCAAAATATAAACAAGATAGTAGTGTGTACTACGTGTGTGATACGAGTGTTACAACACAAACAATCAAGGGGAACATAAACAGCGCAGACAACAGCTTGAGTTTCATCAAGAAGCCACCGATGCAGCTACCACCGATACGAAGGAGGAGTCAGCGACATCAGCAAATTTGGATCTATAAAACACCGATACACCAATGTAAACCATCACTTCAACGGGTGATCACTTCTCTCCTCTTTCCTAGTAATCAGTTGCTTCGGACTGGTACGCTTCTTCAAACCTGTACACTCAATTGCTGTCGGACTGGTGTGCTTCCTAAAACCGCTCTCTCAGTTGCTGTCGGACTGGAGGGTTTCCTATCCTGCTCACTCTGTTGCTAATTGAACCTGTGCTCAGTTGCTGCGGACTGACACAAAATCCGGTACTCAGTTGCTGACGGACTGGTACCTTCCTTCCAGCACTCAGTTGCTGAGGACTGGTGCTATACCAAATTCTTCTCTCTTCTGCGAGGCCTACACCCAAGAAGAAGAAGCCAGAAAAGTTATAACTTTTCAGTTTGTAAATTTACTTTGGTACGGGAGACTTTTATATTAATCTAAAGAACTTATATTATTTTTAAGGTGATGGGCAAAACTCATACGCCGTGTATCTTTGTCTCTACCTATGTTTCCATAAACAACAGGATGTTCCCAAAGGAACATTACGTGGTGGAGTAATCGCTCATATATAGCGAATAGCGCCGATTCCACTAAGCTAATTTACTAGTGGAAGACAAAAAGACCCAAGGTGTGCCAAAGCCCAGAAACCAGTAAGAAGTACAAATAATGAGGCTAAAAACGGATCTGTCAAGTGACCCCTATGTTTTTTTAAGTATGAACTTTAAACTAGGACAAGTAACATTTAATGCCAGTAATTACTAGGTCAGGCAGTAGGACGGACAGTCAGGATTCGGATACAGATAAAGTAAAATCTAACAAAAGCGATAAAATGGCGACAAATACATCTTTTCATCTACCACATTTAACTAAGTTTTCCGGCCGTATGAACGAGGACCCGGATAGATTTCTTATGTTATTCGAGCACATGGCAAGTTTACAATCGTAGGATGACGATAAGAAGAAACAGGTTTTGCCTATGTATCTACAAGATACTGCATTGGACATGGTATTTCAAATACAATCACAAAATATAATGACCGATACAACATACTATCAATTGAAAGAAAAATTAATGAGTCGAAGCAGACCTAAAATCCCGCATTACAAAGCAGAAATGGAAACCTAATAAAGCAAGGTCAGGATGAAACTATTGATGCTTACTTCATAAGGAAATTGAGGGCTATTAGACACAATCTCCCTGAAGCTGTGGAAGAAGAGAAAATTCATTTCCTCAGCTTAGGACTACATCATTTTTTTAAAAATTTTGCTTTGGAAACGCATACCTCTGTAAGAGATCTTCAGAAACGTTTACATGCATTGGAAAAATCTAATGATTTACTCAAGAAAAGAGAATTTGTGGAAAAAGCACAAGCTTTATACGCATTAGCGGATGGTAGTCAGCAGAGACAACCAACGATAAATTATGCTACTCAAGATCCTATAATCCCAAATTTTCCAACTATGAGTCAACAAATTCCAAATTTTCAACCTCAAAGTAGTCAAACCCTTAATATCCAATCGGCAAATAACCAACCTTTACCTAGTCAGTATCCTAGTTATCTGCAACCTGCACCACAACTATGTCAACAAAAACTACCACCACAACATCAAAATCCTAATGTCCAAAACAATGTCCTAACCAGTTACCAACATCCTTTGATAGAGTCTATAAATAAACAAACTCCTTACTATTCAGCTTATAAACTACTACCTATGAACAGTCCTGTAATTAGAGACCTAAACCAAGCGCCCATCGCCATCATAGATACCGATCCCCATAGTAAACCTATAGGGAAATTCCTATATGACAAAGACCTTAGGGACCCTGATAAACCTTACAAATACGAAAATTCTCAACCTAATCAGAATACGCAAAATTCAATAAACAATATTACCCAAAAGTTGGCAGAATTGTCTCTTATGGTCGTGGAAAATAGTACAAACCAAAAACCGTAGTATAAGAAAAACAATAAACAGAATGGCAAAAAGTACTATAAAAGAAAAATAACAATTACAAGAAAAATGGTGACGATAACAAATCTGGAAATAATAGCGGTACAGTTAGCGTATGTGCCATTTGTTACAAGAGGAATCATACAGCACAAGACTGTTGGCATAAAAACAAGATGATTTCAAATTCGGGAAACGAATAAGTTCGCCCTCGACGTCGGAAGTCAAGCAAGGCACGAGGGCGAAGACTACTAAAAAGTGTTAAGACTGCTCAGAAGAAACCTAAAGGATCTGCCTCCCGAACCTAATCAGAAGATGGCTCATCACAAGAATAAAGGAACTGTCACACCACCAAATATGGAGAATACTGATCCAAAGAAGAAAGGACCGGCCGCCCGAACTTTCAATCAGAAGAGGACTCTTCACAAGAACAAAGAACCTGTTACATCACCAAATATGGAGAAAGCTGATCCAAAAAAGAAAGGACCTGCCGCTACATTAAATGTGGATGATAAGAGTACAAGTGCACAGAAAGGATCTATTACAGAAGTTTCTTTCGCCAATATATATTTCAATCAGGTGTCAACGGATCGAAGAGAAACAACTTACGATACGCAAGAAAATAGATCCCTAATAAAAATCAATGTGCAAGGTAATTCGATACCAGTTGTAATTGACACGGCGTCTTCTATTTCACTTTGGGCGCGTCAACAGCTACCCAAGAAGTGTAAATTAATTCCTTTTTAACCACATATAAAGGGAATCGCGAACAAACTTGTTGAACTAAATTACATAGCGCTGACAAAATTCAAAATAGGACACACAACTTATTCTCATTATTTTAGAATCATAGAACAAAACGACTATAACCCTTTGTTCGGACAGGATATTTTAAGGAGATTGCAGAGCAAAATTGATTTGGAGAAAAACAGGATTTCTTTTTACAAGAAAGCAAAAAGACCTCAAATGCCAGTATCAGATAGCAGAAGAGAAAATGTTTCACAGTCAGTAATAAATGTGATGAGACAACAAAAATCTGTAGACGTGTATGTTAAGAAGAATGTTACAATCCCAGCAAAATCTTATTTCTTCTTACCCATTGAAATAAAAGAGAAAGAAGAAAAACAGCAGTCTGCATTTTTTTAGGTACGATTGCTGCAAACATTGCGAGATAGGCATGCACTAGTGGATTTAACTATTAAAATGCCATGTACTGAACGTACTCTTCTGATCATAAACCCTACATCTAAAAATGTATACTTAGCTAAAAATACACCAGTGGCGTAGTTAGAACAAGATTTAGAGGAAATTGTTCTGAATATAAAAGAAAAGGAAAAAGAAGAGGATCCGATAGATGAATATAGATATCGATCTCGTGAAGAAATTGAAGAACGCCTTAGAAACACTGAAAAAAGTTTTGACATCTCATTATTCGACATCAATCCAAAACTTACAGAAAACAAGAAACAAAAAGTTTCAGAACTATTGTATTCTTTTAGAGATACGTTTGCCTATAGTGGTTCAGATTTAGGAAGATTTCGTGGGTATGTACATCGTATCAGAATAGATAAATCAGCAACATTCCACAGGCGTTCTTCACCGATCCCTGTGGCCGTCCGCAAGCAAGTATATTCTCAAATTCAGGAGCTGATACGAGCCGGCATACTACGTGAAACATCCACGAGTGAATTCTCTTCACCCATGCTCTAAGGAATTTCGTATAGTTCTTTCATTAATAGAATGCAATAAATTCACGAAGTATTTATCAATACCGTTTCAGAACACAGACGATGTTATAGTTAGTGTAAGGGGTAAATCTCTAATAAGTACATTTGACTTGTCTTCCAGCTTCCATCAAATAGAACACCATCCAGAGTTGGAAATACATGTCGTTTGAGGTACCTCATACACGGAAGACCTACCAATTTTGCCACTGCACAATGGGTGCAGCAACTAGTAGCCAGTCGCTCTCGATAGTAACCAGAATGATGCTAGATGGTTTACCTAATACAATAACATCATTCGCAGATGATATTATCGTGAGTAACTGCACGGCGGAGGAACAAATAGAACACACGTTTGCTGCTCTGGAAGTTAAGATCACATGATTTTTGCGCATCTCCTCGCAAAACACACCTCCTATACTCAAAATTACAAGTACTCGGATTTACTCTATCTGGAAAGGAAATAGCAATCTGTCCGAAAATAGCAAAAAAAAAATAAGAGATTTCAAACACCCCAACACGAAAAGGCAACTTAAAGGATTCGTTGAAACTTCCAGTTTTGTTCGTTCTCATGTGAAAAACTTAAGCGAGAAGATAGAACCATTTCAAGTGCTTCTCATGAAAGGCAATAAATTTAAGTGAACACCTGAACTGAACGCATTTTTTGAACAGCTAAAGATGGATATCTTGAACGCACCTTCTCTTGCGCATTTCGATGAATCTCCAGAAATAAGAGTTTATGCAGATAGCTCTAGTATTCAGGCAGGGGCTATTCTGACCTGTTATAATCCAAAAACTAAGGAAGAGAAAGTCGTCTCGTATTGCAGTCGCAGACTATCAAAATCTGAAAGAAAGGCATCATCGTGGTTACGCGAACTTTACTCGATTCTATACGCTTGTCGTAAATTTCGATACTATCTGCTGAATTCAAACTTGTTACAGACGCTCGCTTTTTGCTTAATCTACAGACCGCTCCTGATCGCGTTGGAAAGTTTACCAGGTTTCGCCTGTTCCTGTCTGATTATATATTTGATGTAATACACAGAGGGTATTAACCAACCGGCTGACCTGTTCTCCCGACTTGAATCACGAGAAATTATAGAGAAGGAAGAAAAAGATGGTACTGAGAAAAACCAGGGAAGAAAACTGGAAAGTCAGATAGCGAACAGAGAGAAGACAACAGACAATATTCATGCCTGAGGAAGTAATAGTTTTTAGATCGAACACTCTAGATACGAATCTATCCATTCAAAATTTTTCATCATTAGAAACTCTTAAACAAGCACAGAAAACTGACCCTTATTTTTCTGACATAATTAATGGGTATAGAACCGGCTAAGACATCGGTGTTGCGAAGTGTGAAGCTCTACTGTTTAAAAGATGGTGTTCTTTATAGAACCAGGAAACACCCAACACATGGGCAAATATTCCTCCTATGTGTTCCACAAAAAATGGCCGATCAGTGGTTTGAGAACATACATTGCGATTGTACTTCCGGCCACGTTGGTTTTAACAGACTATATAGAATGACGTTACAAAAGTACTACATGCCTAACTTAAAAGCTTTTTAGGATATAAAATTCGCATCTGTGAAAGTTTACAAAGACTTAAGAACCAGCCAGAGAAAAAAAGGCCGAACTTTTGGAACATCCTATACATAAAATATCGGAACACATATTTGATACCTTTGGACCTATTCCGTACAAAGGGACAAGGAAGTTTATCCATTTAGGAACTGAGGCTGCAACACGATACATAAGGGCGCAAATAGTGGATACTGTTTCAGACATAACAGTCACCGAATTTTTAGGAGACCAGGTTATAATGTTTTTGGTGCTCCCAAAACTGTTACTTTGGACTCTCATCCAGTACATAAAAGCGAAGCCGTAAGAAAATTAGCAGAGAAATACAACTTCGAGTTAAAGTATAGTCCATCGTACTCTCACACTAGAAGCGGCTTGGCCGAAATTTCAGGACGTAATCTACAAAATGTCTTAAAATTCTATACGCAAGAGGATATGGACTCTTGGCCTCAACATCTACCCAAAGCTATTCTTGCTTGCAACGCGGCAATCAAGATTAATTTAAAAGAATCGGCTCATTTCTTACTTATGGGATATTTACCAAGAACAGTGGCGGATTCTAACCCAGGGGTTGTGCCACACACACAAGTACCTCGAGAGATATTACCTGAAATACGTAAGAAAGCCGCCGATGAAGTACACAAACATTTTCTTCAGCAAAAAAGATTTTACGATACGCTCCCCGAAACGTATAAAGGGAAAGTTAGTCGTGGACTAATGAGAATATTGGACCAGCCACGGTAATAGAAAAAATACATGCAAACCTATACAAATGCCTCCCCAGTGTCGACCGACAAAGCAGTTTATTGCTGTCGACAGAATGAAACCATATTACGACAAAAAGGAACACTAAGTGTTTTAAAAAAAAAGACTATGAAATAGTCACAGGAAAAAAAGGAAAGAACATAATTTCACGAGAGTAGCTGCTTAACCGACAGAAGCAGTAACTAATACCTTACGCACTAGAAGTCAGCATGTCTCATGGCAGCATCAGCGCCAGATGGTGGCACATTCCAGTACTTCAAGAGCATAGTTATAGATCATCATATACACACGAACATACATGCATGCAAGACATGGATGGATAATTTTAACGAAAAAAAAAGAACGCAAAGAAAGAAAGAAATGGATTTCACTTACCATTTACTGTACAGTAAACGAAATAAACCGCTTTCCTGCCATGGTCAACTATCGCTCTAGTCATTTTATTGTTAATTATTGCTATTATATTGTACGGCACGTATTATCGCTTACGAAAATCGTCAAATTAATACAAAACGCCTAAATTATCTATTGCAGAAATAATGCAGGAACATTATGATATGTACAAATTATTCGTTCCCTAGTCCTACACGTGGTCACAGAAATGTTTAGATTTAAATTGAAAGTAAATATTTTGTTAAATGATAAAACAATTTTAAAATGCGAAAATATCAGAATTTCAGTTTATTGATCTACCGGTATAGACAAACAAAAGCTTTATAATCTTAAATTGGCTTATATATTTGACTTATTTCGAAGTATTTTTTTATCTACAAGTGATTGTGATATATTCAATGACTTTAGTGAGTTTTATAAAATCAGGGGACTTTTAGCGGTCATCGGTAAAAAAAGAAGTCACTTTTAGTTGAAATAGTGACCCAGTGGGTAACTTTGACTGAATTGTACAAAGAGGCAGATTTAGCCTCTGAAAGGTAGGAACCACGATCTCTTTGTAGTTCGTGGTTCCAAGCGACCCCACCGATGTGTCAGTCCAAACCTGCGTGAGGTATAGATTGGCTACAACAGCTAGGAACACGGACAAACAAGACAATGATATATTTCTCGCAGATTGGATAGGAGGACAATTTAAAAGACTATTTGAAAACAACCTGTATTAGGATTTGGTGTATGCAGGTTGTAAACCAGCGAGGCGAAGAAAAAAAATATTCGTGTATATGAACTGAAAGCATAACAACTTTGGTTTGTATGGCCCCAGTCTAGTAACTTTTGACTTCGGCCCGTCACGATTTGGCCTATACACCTAGTTAAAATCCACAAGCATCCTTGCCCTAGGCGGGATTCAAACTCGCGACCTTTGAGAACTGGAAATATAAGTTAAAAAGAACTGAAAGAAAAACTATTAAACAAAGGTGATATTTATCATTCATTTATTGCAATATATTAAGTGAAGAATCAACTTGCCTGAAACGAACATATCACAAGTTTAATGGCGAGAATGGCAACTAAGAAATGAGCGTTCATGATAGATTAAAATTTTTAATACAGACCGATAAACAAGAGAGTTTAACAGTTCGACTGAGCGTTCTGTATCAAGCAAGAAGGAACAATCTATAAAATACTAAGGAAGTATGATTAGAAAAGCCTCACGATTTGAAATTTTAATTATACCTTAGAACACAGAGAAGAAATCTGGTGCTTCACTGGAAATTCGAAACAGATGATGTACGAATAGGTCATGTGATTTTTCGATGGTAGCGCTATGGTGAGTGGATAATGAACTACAGGACGGCGGTTAGTAGCCTAGCCTCAAGCTGTAATTCGACTAAAGGCAATAAATAAAGTTCATTCAAACTGTAAGAACAAATTCTTAGTGAAACCCACAGTTACAAGAAAGCGACTTCTCTATTGCTGTTTTGATTTAGTGGATAGAGCCAGTTACTGCTCACGTTTTGTGTTGTTCTTACGTCAAATTTGATACTGTAAGCAAAGAAAACAAAATTGCGGAGAGGAAGAGCAAAGGTAATGAGCGACATCAATACATTTCCTGCCCTGTGATACAAATTTTGTTTTTTAAAAACAAATCTAGCAAGGGAACAACCTTACGAACCAAGTTCCGGGGCTTTTCGCCGGACTGGTTCCAAAAGAGAGGGGACAGGGTAGGAAGTCAGAATGTGCGATTATTTTTTTCGGAGCAGGAATGTGAGAGGCAGGAGAACGGGTTAAGGGTGAACTGGGTACAGTAAAACTGTACCCGTTTTCTTTTGCCAGTTTCTCATAAACGAAAGCAGAGAATGAAGTGTAACTTACCATGATTATAGATAATGCTGTTCTACACTAGAAGCGACTAGTGTGAAGCACCGTCAGTGTTGCCAGCTGTAGACATTCGCAGTGTTGCCAGAATATTAAAAGCCCGAAAATATCGGTGAAGGCAGGGACTATAACGATGAAGTCGTCATTTACTGACAAAGTATAGTTTATTCTAGTGCTGTGTACTACTTCGCCAATACTATTGTAATAAGCACAAAAATAAAGCAAAATAACACAAAACAGCAATGATGCGAATTACAAATGAAATCAAGATATTAGTTGAAAATATATGATAAGTGGTCATCAAATGCTGTTGAGTCTATTGTTATAGGCACTCGTTCTCCTCTCTTCTCTTTCCTCTTGCAGTGAATACGTACGCTAAAACGAACTTCTTTCCTACTTTCACCTTTCCTTTTCTATGTCTATAAAATATTTATGGGATGAAATATTACAATTCTTGTGGAGCGCTGATAAACCTGTTGTTCATTTTTATAGGGATTCTAATGTTTTATTTGTTGTTTCAGGATGAATCCGAAAGTGGTAATTCGCCTGCTGGTTCAGAAATTTGGCACATCTGATGATGCACCATCCATTGTAGATCGGGAAATGTTCGACCAGATGTGCTGAGTTATTGGATGAACGAGTGATCGTTGAGCGGTATGAATCTCTGACATATGAGGACGCTTCAGACCTGGATGTTGATTCAACTGATCGTGAATATGGTGATGAGTAAAGCCCGGATTTTTATGTAGCATAAAGTACCGAAATATGTACATAAAAATGTAACGGAAATTGTCAAAATATGTAATAAAATATGTAACATACAGGTACATAGGGATTATTACCAATATTCTATAATATTGAATAAAATTTTGCAGAACTTTTACTCATTACAAATGTACGTAAGGTGATTTCGAAGTTCTGTACTTTTAATTACAAAAATAGCTCTCAGATTATTTAAAAATACACATTTGAACAATAAGTTGCATGTAAACAATAGAAAGAGAAATATAAATTAAAAATATTGGAAAAGATCACAAGAGTTGCTTAGTAAATTAATTATATTTCAGACAGGGACTATTCTTATGTTAACTTTACATATTTCGATGAAGGAAGAGGTGCGTAAATAAAAATTGTTAATCCAAAATGTTGTTAACGATTAGCTAAATATTGAAGGATTATATAAATAAGTACATGAAAATGAGTAACTTCCATGACGCAATATTCTGCATACGTAACTTCTAGTTAACGTAGTAGTCTCAAATATGATACTTCAAGACGAGAAAATTTAAATTACAAAGAAATGGTATACATTTATCCAATGAAGTTATCCAATCGCTGAAAGGATTCTTAGGTGTTCCCATGCTCCCACACACCAAAATTTCATCCACCTATTTCAAAGCATACTCTAGCTCTAGCATACTCCCCCTCCCCACTTTACACAAAAGCTTCACAGTTTCGTTTTTCTACCCAGACCAAAACCACTGAAAATCTTAATTTAAAACAATTGAAAAGCTCATAAATGAAAAATAATACACTTACATAGTCTGGTTCACTTTCTTACACTTCGAAATATCAGGTCGTCTTCTATATAGGCTCTACAAGCAGTGTAAATGCTGCTCTAAAAATGAATGTCGCACTAACACCCACTTAGAATATAAACAAACTTCATTTCTCTGCTGTTTATTTAATACGCTACATGTCACACACGATCTCACCAGTATTTCATACAAAAATTTTGATATTTTAGAAAGTATTCTAAATTAGATTTTCAGTTGTGTATTAAAAAAATGCATCCCACATTTCAAACAATTTGTTTTTCTTTCAGTTTCAAGAAAACACCACCGCTGAACAGGAACTCACTTTGAAAAACAGTGCACTACAATATACTTTTCCATGTTTTCACAGGTCATGGAAAGACGCCTGTCGGACAAAATGTTTTTGTACGCTGAAAATGATCTTTCCACATCACATCACATGAAGTTACAGGGGCGTATTTCAGAAGCGGTACATCCTCTGGGGGAAATATCTCCGGGTATCTCTACTTCTTCACCACTAAGTATCTTCTTCACAATTGCAAAGAGGGCATATCCAGGATTTCTTTCTAACACTTTCTTCAATTTTTCTAATACTTTGGCACTGATCTCCCCTCCTGCATTAGCGATTTTTTCTTGGGCATCTTCAATAACATCCAGAGAGTTCTGCAGGGAAAGTCCAGAAGTTTCCAGTTCCTTGATACTTCCAGAAAGAAAACCAAAGTTGCTTGCAATGTATGCAATTGAGGAGGCAATTTTGGGGTCAGTGAAGGCAGCCTGAGCTTCACGCACTGAAATAGCTGTCTCAGGAGGAAACATATCAACGACAGTCTTTACTTGCGTAAAATACTTGCTGTAAAAAACCACAGCCTCAATCCACGTACCCCACCGTGAAACAACTGGTTCAGGAGGTAAAGGTACATCCGGTAAATGTTCCCTGTAACAATTAACACGATTTGGAGCTTTCGCAAACACTTTTTTTGTGCTTGAGATAAGTCTATTTACAAGGGAGAAATTGCTTATTTCCTCGGCCACACGTTGAAGTTCGTGAACAAGACATGTGAAATGAACTAAATTAGGAAAAACCACTTTCAATGAACTTGCCGCTTTTAGCATATATGCTGCCGCATCTGAATACAAAACTAACATCTTTTCCTCTCTTATTTCCTGAGGCCAAAGCACTTTAAGTCCACTATTTACGAATCTAGCAATGTTTTGATGGTCTGTACGTTCTAATGGTCTCGAACATATCAGAAAAGGCTTTGATGGAGTTGTAACATCTAGTTTCCCTACAATTAAATTATCTATATAGCGCCCTAATGCGTCCGTAGTTTCACCTACGGCCATCCATATAAAGGATTCTCCTATTTCACACCTAACTCTCTCTATGCTTTCTTCGTAGCAGACATTAAGATAGTTCTTGCGCAATGTCGATTCATCTGGAATTTGTCGTTTACAATACTTTTCCAAGAACGACCGGTATTCATCCACCTGAAGCTTGTTCCAAGGAATTTCTGTGCAGCCACCATTGCACTACACATGTCCTTGAAAAATTCATTGTTCGCGGGTCTTTGTTGATTAATCTGCGTGAGAAGCACTTGCTTGTTTTTTGATCTCTTTTGTTTATTCCGAAAGTGAAGAGCACTTCGCGCATGTTGTTCCAATTGCGATTTCATGGAACATCCAACTTTTTTGTCACGCTGTACACAACAATTTTTCCATCAGTCGTGAATGCATCATCCACAGCGATCCACGATTTTAGTTTTATCCCCAGCGTCGATGCAACCGGAGCCATGCTGTCAAAATATCACTTCACCAAGAGAAAAAATGTAATTCTCGAAAGAGCGGTTAGATATAGCACGCGTGGTCTTTACTTCCAAACAACGCAGTGGTAAATAATGAATTACCAAGAAATAGTTTCAAGAAGACTGAAATAAATACAAAGAGTCGGGAATTCCATGGTTCAAACCCCTAGGCGAAGCTTTCATTGAAATGTCACGTGATTTTCCAAGCATTTCCTCCTTCCCAAAAATAGCATGAACTCGAGGGCAGAGACACTATCTGACCTACTTTCTCTTTTCCAATTTTAGAACATTGTAAAATCACAGTTGGAGGAAAGAGAAGATCTCTGGCATCTGTTCGATCCAAGTTTTCAAAGATCAAATCGATTGGCGTGCTGCAGAACTATAAACGATCGCGAGAAAAGATGACATCGCGTGTGAAGATGAGTACTATAAACACCAGAGTGTTTGAACACTTCAAAGAAATGTCTGCACGCAATGCCATAATTCACGACAGAACAATCAGACAGTGGGCATTGCAAATCAAACGCCAGGTTGATCCAGATGATAAATTGAATTTCAAGGCAATAGATTCATGGATTTACAAGTTTAAGAAAAGAAACAGGATCGTCTCGCGATCAATTACTCATAAAGTGTCAAAGACCTGGGCCTCAAAACAGGAGGATATACAGCGGAAATCAGATGAATTCGTGAGAAAAATGAAATCCTTGTTCATCGAACGACATTTGGTTCCCAAACAGATCCTGAACACAGATCAAAGTCGTTTCGAGAAAGAAATACATTCCGGACGAACACTTCGACCAATGGGTATTAAACGAGTATATGCAACTGTAGGATCTACGTCGGCAACGACGCACTCATACATGATAATGCCTGTAATCTCAATGGACGGAGATCTACATTCGCCGATGTACATGCTTTGTGCAGAATCCAGCCGGAAATTTCCTCAAAGCAAACCAGCTGATCCATCAAATATTATGTCTTATGCTTCTGGCTCTGCTAACATGAAAAAGAAGATCAGAAGATAATGCTGACCAATGTATTCTGGCCAAGTGTGTCTGCTTTATGCTTCTACTTCTTGATTCGTGGTCAGCCAATACGGATGAAGTGTTAATCAAATCAACAATTCCAGAAAGCATAAGTGAATTTGAATAGCATTTGATGCACAGGACTCATTCAGCCACTGGATGTCTATTTCTTCCGCCCGTATAAAGCATTTGTTAAGTTCGTGACTGATGCCATTATCGCGACTGAGGAGTTCAACATCTGGCAGCGGGACAACTTCATTCGTATCCAATCCTTCACTCATCAGTTTTCGTCCCCAATGTTTCGAAACATGATCAAGTATGCATGGTACAAGTCAGGATATCTGGACGAAGAACCGGAACCATTCAGGACGCCGATGCAGTACTGCTGTGACACTGTTGGGTCTGAAGTTTGTTCATCAGATCAGTGCAGTGCTTTTTCATTCATTCATGAGATGTGCTCATTGTAACAACACGCTTTGTCTGAATCATCTACTCATTGACAGTCTGCATATAAATTGCACTTAGCTCGAATTTCCTGATGACTATTTCAGGATTCCTGGTGATTTCGCGTATTACCACTGAAATCAAAATAGTATTGGCGAAGTAGTACACAGCACTAGAATAAACTATACTTTGTCAGTAAATGACGTTGACTTCATCGTTATAGTCCCTGCCTTCACCGATATTTTCGGGTTTTTAATATTCTGGCAACACTGCGAATGTCTACAGCTGGCAACACTGACGGTGCTTCACACTAGTCGCTTCTATTGTAGAACAGCATTACCTATAATCATGGTAAGTTACACTTCATTCTCTGCTTTCGTTTATGAGAAACTGGCAAAAGAAAACTGGTAAAGTTTTATTGGACCGAAGCACCAGTTCACCCTTAACCCGTTCTCCTGCCTCTCACACCCCTGCTCCGAAATAAATAATCGCACATTCTGACTTCCTACCCTGTCCCCTCTCTTTTGGAACCAGTCCGGCGAAAATACCCGGAACTTGGTTCGTAAGCTTCCCTTGTAAGTACTCTAAAGGGAAGAGTTTTTCTTAGCAGCAATATACGGTGGATTTGAATTTTTTAAACATTGTGTGTTTTGACGCATATGCGCAGAGCAGACGACAACGGTGAGGTGCTGTACGACAAAAATGCCGCGTTAGCTATAAATCGTGTACCTTTGATTGAGGAAGCCAATGGTAGTGATATGATAGTACATCCAATTAGCTATGACTTCGTTTGCGAAGTAGTGTCAATTGCCTTACCTGTGGCCTAGAAGAAAAAAGATTTAAATCTGTTCTTTGATTACAAATTGCACACAGAACATATTCAAAAGATATATAACGAAAAACATGTTGATTACTATCACTACGTAGATTCTCCACGTTCTATCGTAATCAAGTTTTACTTTTTTTGTAGCACCTGACGAAGTACAGAAATTTATTAAATATTCACAAAAACAGTAATAAAATAGACTGATGTGAGGTTTCTCTTAATAAATAAATAATAACTTATTTTTAATATAGAACACTATTTGTTTACTTACCGATAACGCTTATTTAAGCCTTTTCCCTTCAGAATACTTCACTGATTATGTACTTGTCCTAGGGTCTGTGGGGGAAACCTTTCTGAATTTGCGTTCTTTACAATGGTGCAGAGGATTTTCAATGGTTTTTCTTCAGTCTGCTCCTGCGACCAATCCTCATCCACTGTGATAATTCTGCTCTTGTTTCAACTTAAAATCGTATACTTGTCTCGTCACCTGTTATATAACAATTTTCAGAAATTCTTCATTGCTACATGGCTGATTAAAATATTCCCAACTGATTGCACTGATTTACCATTCAAATGCCAATAGCCACATTACGAATTTTGCTGATTCGCATTTGTATTGTCGACGACCTTTCCACACTGCAGTCTCACACAATATCAACGTGATCGTCGTCACCTGATGCTGAAGACCGTACATGTTTCGTATCAGCAAACGTTCTGCCTGATTTGAAACACTGATAAACTCAGAACACTTGTTTTTTTTTTCTCATGAATTCTTTCTTCCATATAGGCTTTTCGCGACATTTTAAGTGTCTGTTAAAATATCTACACAAAAATTCACACAAACACCTTACTCTTGCAGATGCTTCAGTTTATTTAGTCACGAAAACTCACTTTTACTACACTCAAATCGTTTAAGCTTGTAAAGAAAGCAATATAGCGGGATGGTTGTGCGAGAACAATAATGTGCGTTAGTTTAGCTTAAGTAGTAGTAATAGTATTTGTAATAGTAGTAATAGTATTTGCAGTAGTAATAATATCACGTGTAAGTACTCCCATTAGTTTTCCTTAAATTGCCTTGTCGGCTTTCCTTTGTTTTGTGATATATATCTACAGAAATGGAACTCTTCAATATGGCAGATGATATTCAATTGTACAAACCACTTTCAAAATAAATATAAAAAAGATTTTGCTGAAATTACTTCGCCTTTATTAACTTTTTTATAACAAATAGTAATAAATATTCAAGCAATATATTATAACTATAAATTCAAAATAATGTATATATTATTACAAAGTACCTACAATATTAACATGAAAATTTACACACAAAAATACAAATCTATATCATTCATTTATTGGTTGATATAGCAATATCCATTTGACGAGCATATACGCACTTCAAAATGCTAATACCACAGCCCTGTATATGTCGCTATATTCACGAACATAATAAGATGCTTTTCACAAGTATATAAGATTATACTATACAAATTTTCTAGATGAGACTCTCAGTTTTTATTTCTGGAATGTAAATTAAAAATGAGAAACATAATTATTTCGATTTATCTTAAACAGTATTTATCACACCAAGTTCTGAAGAATTGCTATGTCTCTGAAAGATATTCAAATTCACACTTTAACTTCTCTCCTTGCTCTCCAAGTACTTCACACTGTTTCACTGCCGCTTTTTCATTCCCGATTGCGAACAGAAATCTGGCAAAATCCAACTGTATCGCCTTGTACAAGGGCTGTAAGCAATTATTAAGGAAAAATTATCTAACTGAATACTTCAAGCATTATATTGTAAGTTCGAACATAATTCATATTTGCACCTAATCTATCTTACCACAAGCTACATATATTACTATGTATATATTACGAATAAAGTTATGAAGGACTTTCAAATGGTCGAACTGAACGCGCTCTCCACACTATTGGTTTAAATACGAGGAAGGTAACGAGTAGTGTTTCATCTTGTAGCCGGGTGGCAGTGGGCACCACAGTTAAACGGATATGTTAGTAAGAGCAGGTCAAACATGCGAACTCCTCAAAATAACGTTTATACGGACCTGTATACTGTAGGAGTGTAAACTGGCAACGAACGCTAGTGCAGCGGGAAGAAAAATGTGACAGGCATTCGCTAGGGATGTGGTAAATGAGTGGACAGTACACCGGTGGTTTGACAAATTAAAAAATGACCTCCAGGACGTTAACAAGCCAGACAGTGAGGCACTTAAAGCGGCTACTGAGGCCGATAATGATCAAACATGTAAAGCATAGGAAGAAGCGTTTCTGAATCGCATGTGCTTCAATCTGTTACAGGCCAACGCGAAGCTAGATGTTGCTAAGGCCATCCCTGACACCATTACCCGATTTGGTTGGGAGACATTAATGCATCCCCCATATTCCCCTGACATTGCACCTTCGGATTACTTGTTCCATCCGTTAGACAACCATCTGCGAGGACAACGGTCCTGAACCCTCAACGAGGTGATACATGCACTAGATGACTTTCTGGGTTCACGTTTCGCTGAGTTCTACCACCGTGGGATCCAGTCTTCCCAACCGCTGGAGACAGGTCATTAAGGATGATGGGGAACTATTTCTGATTTTCCGGATACGTCTTACTTCACATCTTTTTTCTCTTCGTAGGGTCAAAATACGACAGAACTTTATTGGATGCCTTACTTAATTTACATTTATAGGCTCTCCCTGCATATGGACGTTCTTTTTCTCAGTGAGAACTCGTCCCGAAGCAGAAAAAGAGAAGGTCAGAGGAACCATATCGCGAATCGATTGCTGAAACTGAGAAAAATCCTGAAAACCTTAGCCAGTAGCAAGACTCGAACCAGCGTTTTTCCCCAGTGCCGTCCAAAATCCTGAGACTGCACGTACTAGACAAGCTTGAGCGTGTACGAATTAATGAAAACTCAATATATAGAGTATTTTATCTGTTATTACCTGGAAGATCAGCAAGTGAAATTAAACCAATAATAATTCAGTGATCCGAAATGCTTGTCCGACATATTTTCGGCATATACAAGTGTTGTAGATATCCTAGCTGGAAATCCTACCATGTATTCCAACCATAAATTTGCACTGATCACCACCACGCGACTTTTTGCCTGAAAAATGTAGTGTCTTTGCAAAATTACGGAGAGTTCTATAAATATTAAGACATTAGGTGGACACTTCAAATTCCATTTCCTAGAGAAATAAAACGAGTAACACGATCCTCCATAAATCAGTGGAGTGGGCACACAAAGATGGCGGAGATAATCTACATCGTCATCGCGATTGGACAACTTACAGCGATACGTAAGTTTACAGAATTCACTGAATCACATTTAATCTTACACTACATACTTGCATACGAAAGAATCCAGTTTTCGACTAAGAATAACAAGGAAATACTACGCAAAAGTAGTATCTTTAAAATTTTGACTAAACGGAGACTTAAATTGTGAACTTGTGTATTTATATTTGAAGTTAACAGTCTTCACCACTCGGTTGGTTTCCCGAATAGGGAAACAGACAAAAACTGGTAACATATTTCATGAAAGAGATACTGGCACAACAGTATTAGGTACCACTATGGTCGTCCGTATCGGGATGCAGGTTTCTGATCGGAAAATTCTTGGGCAAAATGAACCAATGGTGATCTAACGGGCGCAAGTGCTATTAATATTCTCAGGATGAGACCTATAGTTTTACGTTGATTCCGAACAACTTACTGGGGTTCGAACCAATTAAAAGGGGATAATCACTTATATAGAGTGACACAAAACAATATATCCTTGTTTTAAAATCATGACATCTACGTTATTTTCCCCTACTCAACAAGACAAACTATAAATGGGATTTTAATGAGCGCACAAACTACAGTCGCTACTTTTCAATACAATAAATATACGCATTAAGACATATCTTAATACTAAAGACAAATTTAGGAAAAGGATATCTTTTTGATCATTCTGAACTATGGCTTCAAATTCAGTGCATGCTTGAAAAAGTAGACCAGCTCTCTGATGAAGCCTCATCAGACCCAGTAACTCGAGCGCTTTCTCGAACTGTCCCATTGAGATGTTGACTAGAACAGCTTTCTCCTGAAAAATGAAATATTGTTTAATCAAAAGCTGTCAACCAAACATTGAATATTCCTTTTTAAAAAATGTTCGTATTCTCAGTACAATTAATTCTAAATTAATTACATTCAACTTTCAATTTGCTATATTATGATTTCCTGACAACAAAATTCAACACAAAACTGTCCAATTCTAAATACCTTGAAGGTATGAAGGAAACCAGGTGAAAATCTCAAGACGAAGGCCTCTATGTGACGGTCAAATATGAATTTGAATTTAATGTTTAAGGCCTTTAGGCAACTTTGGCTCAGGCCGGATGGATGATGATGGGATGAACTGGTGGTATGAAGAAAGTGGGAGGAAACAGGAGAATCCCGAGAAAACGCACACGGTGTTTGTACACCACAAGTGACGGTCAAAATTCTAAAGGAAAATATAACTCTTTTTAAATCGCGAATGAAACACACAAAATCGTGAATGAGTTATTACGTCATCTAGATTTGTGAGAGGGAAAGTGATTTAACGGTGTGAGTCGAAACTGTCAACCTCCCGATGTGCCGCCCTATCCTCTTGTTAAATCACTTTTGTGTGTGTCTGTCGCCTCCAGTTCCTACCTGGAAAAGAAAGTTGCCTGCGTATAGTTTTCGTCGAGACAGAATCATAGCCAAGTTTTAACAATTCGGTGAGTGTTCTATTACTGGAGATCGAGTAAATCTAACAGAACGCTGGTAGTGCATCACGGAAGAGCCGACGTAAGACTATCTACCACAAGAAGCAGCAGTAATACGAGCCAACTGGAACCACGGAATACACTACGAACACTTCGGTTTTGCACACAGCCTACATTATTTATTTCTCTATACTTGTTTGTACAACCTATCGAAATTAATGTCACTCTAATTTCAATACAATACCCCATACTCTGATTAACGACACCATACCCGACTTATGGTGTGTATGGTACACTTGCTTCGGAACTTGTCCCATTAGCATACCCCTGTGTCGCCATTTTCGTGTGCTTCGACTTATGTCATCCTCTGAAACAAATTAGGGAGGCAGTGAAGGGTATTCACACTATGTATATTTAGCACCTAGGCGTTTTTCTTATTTAACAGATTTCTTAGCTAACATAGTACGCCATAAGTACAACTTCAGAGCTATGCTTACTAAAGAAGAATCACTTATGTGACCGTTCAATATTATTAGGCTGCCAGCACAGAACAGTCGAAGTGATACAACCACTTGATATACTTCATGTATAGATACCTTTATCACAGTATAAGGTGAAGTAGCTAAACGAACCTGTACCTAAAAGAACTTTATTTTTTAAGGTCTTAACAGAAATTAAAAGCTTCAGCCCGATTAATAAAAACTGACAATCAGTCTTAAGTCACGGTACTATAGTGGCAATTATCTGGTACAACTGAGGAAAACCTTAGCCAGAATGGCAGTCCAGAGATTGGATTCGATGACTTTCTGATTGTGGGGAGGGCCACGGTCTTACCTATTTGCACATTCTCACAACCCTCAAAGCATTCTGTCTGCTTCCAGAAAAAATAAGAAGCGTTTGATTAAACGCAATATGAAGTGATACCAAAATCATAATCATCAACGACAAAGCAAGATACAGTCCCGTGTCGCCAAGGGTTAACAGCATTGGCCTCATTGTCAATCTATCATGTGTTATTGATCCATATGCACCGAAACCAGTGCTACACACAATTTCGTTACATTTTTGCCGTTCAGCGATTTCGCCATAAACTCGAAATTCAAATTAAAAGGAAAAAAAGAACAAAACTGAAATTTTGTGTCAAGCTGAAACAATCTGCCTGCAAGACTGTGAAGTTTGATCTAAAGCAGTGTTTTGACAGGCAATGGCAATTCCGAAAGGTAAGGGAAACTACCTTTCAAGACGAAGAGCACTTTTTAAAAAAAAACATTAAGGGGGTTGTACACCGGGTATAAGTCCTTTCCTCTTTAGGTCAGATGACCATCCCAAAATTTTACTGTCGCGCACTGTAATTGGCTGCTCTATCAAGGCAGCTCTCCCTCTGGCGGTCAATATTAAGACATTAATTTCGTCGTCTTGCATCCTCCTTATTTCCCAGATGAGACCTTTTTAATTTCCCAAAATGAAATTAAGCTATTTTACAGAAACTAAGACCAAACTTTTCAACAGGTGAGATAACATAAAAACTCTCTAATAAGGGATTTTTCACACAGTCAATTGTTAAAAAAAATCCAGGGAAAAAATATTGTAAAGACCTCTAACGTGTAAACAAGAAATTAGTCTCTATATGACACATCCCACATGTGTGGAAATTTTTCTTCCTAAATTCACACCACATCAACTTTTCAACTACACCCTATCTTCACTAGCAAATAAGGATACTTTTTTTTAAATGTCCCATATGTTACACATTAATGGTCCATACAATTGGCTCAATTGGGGATTGAAACTGAAGGATAGGCATTTTCACACGGTTAAGAAACTCCAGGGTGAACAGTACATTGTGCTTGATGCGGTTCAACAAAAACACTTCCATATTCACAGAGAATTGGCTAGGCCCTGGTGGTGTAATGGATAGCATACCTAGCCGGCAACTGGAATATCAGGGGTTCGAGTCCCGGTCACGGCGGCGGTCAATTTTTCTGTGTTAATCTAAACTTTTAAAAAAAAGTTTAAAATATGGTAGCAACGATAGAATTGCTGCATTAATCCAGAAAAAAAAATACTTTGAAGGGATGGGGGACAGATTTTAACTAGGTAAGTTAGTAGTCTTAGGTTCAACTAGGTAACTGGTTTTAATGTTTACCGTGGAGTACGGTGAGACTGATCACTTTTATAACAATTTATTACCTACTTTTAAAAAACGTTGAGTCAAAAATATGTTCAAGCATGCATTAGCATTTCTTCTTTTATATGCATCAAAGTTCACCTCTGAAGCTGTATCCATTATTCAGAAATAAAATAAAATAATTCAGAAAAAATCTCTCACCTACTTTGGGGTGAGACTGATCACTTTTGAGAAATAGTGTAGAATCCTTCAACCTTATCTATAAATAATCAATCTCACGAAAAACCAAATTCTACCAACAACGAATATATTTATCTTCTTTTATGTTTAAAAAAAACTCTTTGGAAAGAAAGAAGCTTTGAAAAATATATTTCTTGAATATAACTTGCAACTAAATTATCTTTGAAAATGGTAAGTACACAGAACAAATTATGTCAAGAACTAGCCATGGAAGCATTGTGAATCCATCCACCCATGATTTGTTGTGTTGCATATATCTGGTTTCTCTTAAGCAACATGAATATAAACAGCACGGGACACCACAGAGTCTATTTTCACACCATGTGTCCCACAGGTTTTCACTCCATAAACAATATATAGTGGTAGAAGGCAACCTGAAGCTCGAAATATGTTTGGTACTCCTTTCTGGCGTTACATGACTTGCTCCTAGAAATATTTGCACCTAACCTTGTTATAAGTTCATTCGTGAGCCTTTTTTAGTAGACTATAAACCCAATTCTTTTCCCGAGCGGTTGCTGCTGACGCGTTTTTCAACTCTGCCTCGTTCATCCAAGTATATTTTCGCAAACATCTACACATTTATACATGTTAAAGGGAATCCCCAATCAACAGACTTGATTAAATCATTTATAATGAATGCACTCTCCTCATTTTTAGTATACAGTTTGGCCACCTCTTTTCTTGAAATTACGAACACCCTGGAACTTATTGTTCAGAGTTTTTAAATGAGTACTTTATATTGTTGATGCTTGACGCATTGACATTTGACTACTACATATTTTTAACAGAGCTTGATTTGAAATCTCTGTAACTTCTACTCCCACACTTTCTCATAAAGTCTTCTCATTTTCCTCACTCACTCACATACTAGATAGAAAGAAAAACTATGTTCAAACAAAGGTGATGATCAATCTGACCCCCACAGACAAAATCCTAAATTCATGGCTTTGAGGAACAACACAACATATATTGTTTGATGATTTCATATCAGAAGACTGTATGCAACATCCTGAAATATTAAAACGCTGCATAGTGATACCTAAAATAGTTCTGGAAAGCGAAGTAGGGCAAATTAATTTAGTTTCAATTGTTATTCACACAGCATTTAGTATTATTTTTTGCATAGGAGGGGTACCTGAAAAATTAATTTGTTCATAGTATCCTATGGCATACATAAATGCCCAGAAATGTTTATCGTACCATTACGGAATACTTAAACCTTAATATGTTTAAGTAATTGTACATAAATGAGGGTGATCAATTTCACCCCACTTCACGGTATTTGCCAAGTTCGATTTCAGTTTAAAAGAAACTTGTGTTATGAGTAATGTTATCTCTTATTTCCACCGTCTGAATGGAAGAATCGCGTCTTTTCAATACACGTTAGTATCATGTTCTTCTACTGTATCAATGTACATTACATAACGAAATTGAAAGAATACACAAAAGACAAGAAAAAAATACATTTGATATTTACTGATTCGATAGAATAAACTTTAAAAATTTATTCCTACTTGAGAACGTGTATATAGTTCCATATTTACCTTCTGACCATTTGTCCACAAATGGTCTACCCATTTCTTCATCACTTCTTGCATCTCATGAAAAGGTAGAACTGACTTAGCCAGCCACACAGCGGATTCCCACAGTCCGTATGACAACAGATACCTACAAGCATCCAAACCTTTTCCAATTAAGCATAGAAGTTGGATTCCTGCAAAGAACAAAACACATTTTTACACCTCTTTGGTTCAGAACATATCTTGTTTTCTGTTTTATTACTAATTTCTTCTATAAATACGTAACAGCGAGTTACTTTACAATTATGCCATAGGGAACCAAGCGTGATTTTTTGTGATATTTAGTTCTGTCGTATAAAGCTGTCATGTAGGCCTAAATTGTGTTATGGAGAATCTAATTCTATCTGCAACTCTGCAATAACGTGCTTCTCTCTAGAATAGATAGCGTCGTACTTTAGACCACGTTGGAACAGTGGTTTTTTTTTTAGGAGGGGGACGAAAAGTTATATTTTCGAGTTAGTTCCAAAATGCACAACGGCGTCGATTTGTGTGAGACTTTTCTTCTTAGGTTCTTACCTAAGTATCGCAATCTTTGTTAAAACTTCACTCACAAAAAGGAAGAAAGTTTGGAAAGCATAAAATAACAAGAACTGAAATTAATATCTACCTACATACGATGGATAACGTTCTCTAAAGACTATGGGTTGTTTATTTGTTTAAAGGATGGTCAGCATTTGGATCCATGTGATGCTCAAAATAAACATGTGGCAAATAAATTTTTGCATATGTTAAATTGTAGCTAACGGTCTGTAGTTTCCAGACATATTAGTTTCTCTGGTTTATTATATATTTTTGTTTTAATAACATTTCCTGGAACTTTGAAGTTTTGTCAGTTTTGTATGGCCCGTTCTATCTTCAGCCAGTTTACAAATTAAGCCCTGAACAGCTACCTTGTGTACCGTTATGTATAACTCACGTGCCTCTCAGGCATTCATCCTTTTGAATGCTACTAAAGTATCATCTGTAGGAATCGGAATTAACAACACAATGTAAGATTCCCTTGCAGTCAGAAAAAAATTATCAAACGTACGATTCGTCTATTTTCGCTTCATTTAGCCATAAGTAAGCCTCCCGGAAATGACCGTTTGCTATGAATTTTGGGAAGATCGTAAATTACTGGGATGGTTCAAATGGCCATTTTATTTTTTGTTCCGTTTCCAACTTTGAATAGAAAAATAATGATGTATTGCCTATTTAACTAGCTTACCAACTTTCTGTATAGGATTGCCACTAACAAGTAACACTATTTCAGGTGGACACTCAGATCTAGAAGAGATGTAGATATTTAAAATCAACATATAAAACTGACTTTGTATGTAAAATATTAGGTACCATTGGTCAGCGGTTTAAGAGAAATTGGCGGTAAAAGTTGTGAATACTCTGTTTGTGATGCGCCGCTTATCTGGCGCTATTTTATACTCAATGCCGCGCACTACAGTGATATCTGCGCATCGTTATACCTATAGCCATCTACATTGTGACACCGATACATGATTAAAATTGACTACTTTGTCAGGCTATATGCTTCCTGAATAAATTTACACAAGATATTCGTGTGCCATTCTACGAATTCTACCCAATTTTACACTTGTACCAGTGTGGGTGTCTGTTGACTATGAGTATAGCGACATGCAGTTATCAGTGCCATCTGACGGTCTGTCACCGTAGTGCGCGCTGCATTGAGTGTAAACTAGCGCCAGATACTACTAAGTAGCGTACCATAAACAATGATATTGAAAACTTTTCCCGTCAATTTCTCTTCAACCACTGGCCATGGCACCTAATCTTTTACACACAAACTCAGTTTTTAATGCTGATTATATATAAGATGGTAAACAAAGTAGAAAAAAAGGATACTTACATAGTGAAATCTTCAGATAGGAACATTATAGAAAATTAGTACGTTTCGCAATAGCGTTTTCAACTGGTAGGAGAGGAAATATGTCTTCTAGAACTGAGTGTCCACTTGAAATAGTGTTATTTGTAAGTTTAAAATATTCTACAGTTTTGTATCCATTGCTAACTGTTGTAATAGTTAAAATAGCAGGGCTGGACACTGAACAGGGTAACTGCCGCATGCGAGCACGGAACATCACAGAGTAAACCTAAAACGATTTATGATAAAAGTAGAGGAGCTTGGTTTTAATACAATCACCACATTTTAGAAATCATCAAAACTTCTAAAAAATAAAGAAATAAATATTCTTCTCGGGACATCACTAATTGGTGCATCCCCGTACACAATGACCAGTGTTCCCTTTAGGAGAGAAGTGACCAAGGAAAGCACGAAAAACACTCCCTCCTCCCCACACACACATACTTCTGAAAAGTTCTTAAGGACTGTTATTACATGGAACATAGCTTCATACCTCTCTGAGATCCACAAGTAGCTTCTCCCGAAGTGATTTCTCTGAACGAAACACTGACGATAACAAGGACTCAGTAAGCCACCACCACTATGAACAACACCAATACATGCAAATGGTCTAATGTAAATTATATAGGAAAGCAGAAAACATGATGAATAGGAATCCACGGAAATATAGAAATCAAGAACAAAATTCTTGAAACTGCGTATAAGGAAGTTTTCAAGCGATTCAGTGAAAAAAAAAAAAATCTTGCCTCCATTCCAAGAATGTGGACTAAAACAGAGAAACCTAAACACTAGATAATTCTATATTTTGTTTCATATACTAATAAATATAGAATCCTACCTTCCCATATATTTCCATTGGCAATAAGATTAGTTGCTACCAACTTAATTGTACTTTGTGCGGCTCCTGTAGATTGAATCGTAGCAACAAGACACGCTCTACAAAAGAAAAGAACATATATTAGCATACGTAAAATGATAAGGTATCCCCAAGAGTTTCTGCTACTGCGAAAACCAAACAGGATATACTTATGTTCACAAAGCCTCCAATCGCTTTGGCGTCAGTTACTTAGTCATATAATTTACTCAGCTCAACTGTGCGTATCCCAAAGGTACAAGGAACATAGAAGGAAGGTACCTTTCCTTTCTCACATCAACCATATGGCAGCAGCACAAAGAAAACCCTTTTCCGTCGTTTCGTATCTTTTTTTCTAACAAGTACTGTCAGATTTCTGATCAGTTTATTTCGTAGTTTTTGTCTGGCAAGGAATACGTTCTAAATGATTTTCGTAAACTGGGGCAGAAAGAATTTGGGCAGGGGTTTTCTTTTCTTTATCTTTTTTTTTTGGTAAAAAAAAAAGGAAATACAGACTACCCAAATCAAAGTCTACTTATACAACGTTCCTAGAGTCTCTTCACTGTCATTATATATACAGATGCTTATCAGAATAATGGAAACACCTGAACGAAAGTGCAACTTACCAGATTAATATGGTGTCGGGCCACCTTTCGCCTTCAGAACAGCCTTGATGCGACGTGGGATGGAGGCATAGAGGTCGTGAATGGTAGCAAGTGGAATATTACACCATTCCTCGTGCAGGGCATCGGCCAGTTCTGTGAGAGAGGATGGAGGTGGAAATCGTCGCCGGAGTCGTGTTTCCAACATGGACCACAGATGGTCAATTATGTTGAGATCTGGGGATTGGGCGGGACAGGGGAGGTATTGAACTTCATCCCGATGTTCCTCAAACCACGCTGCAACAACTCCAGCTGTGTGAATGGGTGCATTATCATCCTGGAATATGGCGTCATTGTCCGGGAACAACATCCGGACCATAGGATGCAAGTGGTCTCCTAAAATTGCGACATAATCGTTGGCAGTGATGCGTCCGCGAAGTGTGACCACAGGACCCAATGAAAACCATGATATTGCGGCCCACAGCATCACCGTCCCGCCGCCATGTTTCACAGTTGGGCGGAGACACTGCAGATCATACGCTTCTTTGGGCGTTCTCCACACATAAACACGGCCCGTGGTTTGGAATAGGGTGAATGGTGACTCATCCGACCATACCACACGTTTCCAGTCGTCAACGGTCCAAGTTGCATGGTCGCGGCACCATTTGCGGCGTGCTAAAGCGTTCTGGTCCCTGATGAGAGGTTTGGCCCGTGCAACACGACCCCGTAAGTTCATGTCATGTAATTCGCGGCGGACTGTGATTGTCGAAACAGGTTGGGGGAGGTGCCGATTGAGTTCCTCCGTCACTTGCGCCGCAGTGGCACGACGGTTCCGCGTGACAATGCGCTTTAATACCCGGCGTGCCCTGTCACTGATGCTTTTCTTCCGCCCACTGTTCCGCTTCCCCGATGTGGTTTTCCCGTGTGTTGTGTAGGCCGTCATCACCTTCGACACTGTCCCTGGCGACACACCTAACACACTAGCCACTGCCGTCACACTCACTCCACATAACCGCGCACCAACAATTTGCCCTCTTTGAAACTCTGAGAGGTCTCCCATTTTACACTACCTCCGTCTGCTGCAGCCACTGCACACTCCTGTTCCACGACGCCTGACGTAGTATGGAGACCGACCTAACACACCACCACCAGCAGTCCGGCGCTGCGGTCGCCACGACACCACTGCCAACACATACATCTGACGTGTTGCCATCTACAGGTGTTTCCATTATTCTGATAAGCATCTGTATATATATATATATATATAAAAGACGCTGATTGCCGAATTTAAATATGATCGAACTAGCTGACAGGGCAAATACTAGAGTAGACGAGCGAAAAACGTTTTTATCGATCTCAAAACGAGATCGGACCAGAATTCAGACACAACAAGGGAGTTAAACAGGGCGACGGACTATCTACAACCCTATTCAGTATAGTGTTACAGGCAGCAGTAGAGAAGGTAGATAAGAGAGGAACCATATTTACAAAACTAAGCCAGATCTGCGCATACGTTCAACGACGTCACAATTCTAGCGCGAACAGAAAATAAACTGAAAAGAGAATTCCAGAAGTTAGAAGAGGAAGTTAACCAACTAGGCCTCTACATAAACGAAGCTAAAACGAAATACATGCACATCAGAGCCAAGCAGAAAGGAACCATCAGTAAGTACATTGAGATAGAGGGGGAGGAAATTTGAGGAAGTTTAAATACCTGGGTTTAATTTTAATTTATTATATAACGACCCTAAGCTCACATAAAGGGACAATACATTGTAATTTACACACACTTCAGATGGCACTGAACAGAAAACAAAGTATATATTTATTACTCTTACTTTTGCGAACAATTGTTTGTCATAATACACAACATTTAATCTACGCTACACGTACTATGAACAATAAAATTTTTTAAACTGTCGTTATTACTAAAATTGTATTTTATACTTATTCCTACGTTTTCCTTATACCTATACCTACACCTACATCTATGCCTAATTATCTATAGATAAAATATCTACTAGGTTAACATAAATGTAAACTGACTTGGGATGTGTATCCCAGTAGTGTTATTAACCAGACTCTTGAACATACTAATATTTGATGTCAGTCGAATTAATAGAGGAAGTTCATTAAACGTTCTGTAAAGAAAATATTTGGCTCCTGTTTTACCTATACTCGTTCGCATTGTTTGTAAATGTAGTGACGACTTTGATCTGGTATTATAATCGTGAAAATCCTGATTCATATTAATAGGTAAATTTGCACGAGTCATATTTCTTATTGCCTTATACATGTATACGTTCGAATGTAGTTTAATCATCATATCCAACGTAAAAATTTTACAATTACAATAAATAAGTTTCGTTGGATACCTTAAATCAAATCCATAAATTAACCTAATCGCCCTTCTTTGTAATATGTATAAAGGTTGTAAATATTTTTTGTTAAGAGTTAATCCACAGTAATGACATATAACTTAAATGCGACTGAACTAAGGAATAGTAAACACTTTTAATGGTAGTAGAAGATAATATTCTACTGAAGCGATTCAATATACCAACAAGGGGAGAAATCTTACTAACTACTTGTAGAATAAGTTCACTCCACTTCAAATGTTAATTTAGAATTAGTCCTAAATATTTAGTGGAAGTCACCCTTTCAATTTCAGCTTTAATTTTATTAGGAATATCTAGTTTTGAAAGTGGTTTATGAAACAATATAAAGTTTGTTTTCAAAGGGTTCAGTAACAGCTGGTTTCTACATAACCATTCATTAAGTATTTCGATATCATATTTCATGTTAATTATTAAATCTTCTACATTGTTATCTGTATATAAAAACCAGCTTATCTGATCATCAGCAAATAATATTAATTTTCCTTTTAATTTTAGCCTACTAATATCATTTATATAAACTAAGAATAGGAGAGATCCAAGCGCAGAGCCCTGAGGCACACCACATTCTATTGATGAAACCGTCTTGCCCATTTATGCTAACATACTGATATCTATTAGTCAGATAATTTTAAACCATTCAAGAGGGATTCCAATATTTAGTAATTTGCTTATAAAATCTCATGATTTACAGTATCAAAAGCTTTTTGCAGATCTATAAACAAGCCAGAAGCAATTTTATTATTATCCAGAGCATCTTCAATTTCAACTACATCAACAGCAACATTGAGAGTAGATGAGTTTTTCCTAAAACCGTATTAATACTCGTATGGATAGAAACACTGATATTATCTAAATATGAAATTGCATTTTTGCTAGGAGCTGTCACATCTGTGACGTCATTAGTTAATTTTGCAACTTTTTTTTCGATAAATTTAGTCCTACGTTAACAAAATATTCGTTTAAAGTAGCAGGTATTTCATCATTAATAAATGTATTAATACCCAATCTAAGCCTCAGAGATTGATAATCTTTTTTTTTTTTTTATGTGTGTTAACAGTTCATTCACTACATCTAGATTTTTTTGATTGTGCACTGAGTTCAAAATCCTATTAGAATTGTTGTTGTTTTTTTTTTCGTTTTTTTTTTCTTGCAGTTATGTTATTTCTTACTCTCTTGTACTCTTGTCTCAAGCTTACGTTGTTTGGATCCTTTCTCTAGTAAAATAAAACGTCTGTCTTCATTTCTGTATTAAAGCTAATAGATTATTATTCATCTACACCACCCTCTTATTATACAGTTTTTTCTTATTACGCCTTTTATATTTTGCAATTCAATTCGTGTACCCTCTGAAAGATAGTGCATTGACCTGGTAAACATTAATGTGTATTTGTTCAAGCATTTTAGAAATAAACATGTGTTTTCCGATTTACATCACACAATAAGTACTCATTCTTATAGTGCTTTTGGCCACTGTGTCCACCTTTATAGACAAAAGCACTTTTAATCATGTTTTCTTGTGGTTTCGTGATGTGCCCTACTAGTGCATTAAGTTTGGTAGGAAAAGAAGTTTAAAGCATCGATAGGTTTACTTGTAAGAGCAATTCAGATTACCGGCATAATTAAAGAGATACAACAGAAAACATGAAATCCCAACGAAGAACAAACCGAAAACATTCTATCAAGGAATTACGTTTAGCTGGTTCAATTAAATTCAAACGAACTACTTAAGTGTTGAAAATTATTAATTATTTATTGCAGCCTAAGCAACAAAACGTTCTTATTAATAATATTGTTATAGCTGATACCATGACACTCTCTGATAAACACCAACAGCAACATCCAAAGCACTTCAGGTCTCGAAAAGATGGCGCCGATGCGTTGTTACGGCACCAAATTATCAGTGTAATTTTTTTCATACTCAAACATACTCTTAACTACAAAACCCTGGAATTTCTAAAGAAGATAAATTCAAAGTATGTGCGGATTGTTGAGTGTGTAGATCGAGAAGGAAGGACCGCTTCGATTCTAAAAGATGGTGACCATGACTGTATGACTGACTTTAAAAAATAACCGAACATGATAATTAACATTTGCGTATAGCATATACCCTCTGAAAGATAGCAGAAGGAAAGTATATATTTATCGTTTATCTAAATAGCGCTTTTAACTTTTAGCGCTGAGAATTCAAATAAGACAAAGCCCCAGCACGTCACGTTAACGTACATACATATAAATATTCCGAAAACCAAATTAATGTTAAGGAAATCTGTGAACATGGAATACTTACTTAATGGCGTCTGTGTAGTAACTAGGGTTGTCCATCTCCGTTTCTAACAAAAGCTGAACAGCACGGTCCATTTCGCCAAGCAATATGAGCTTCTCAATCACCTTCTTCGTATGCTCATAATCTCCTCGCTTGTTCTCATGCAACGTTACACGTTCCAACTGCAGTTTCTGTTGAAGAGAATAACAGTATATATTAATTATTACTAGTAATATAGCTAAGTTTCAGGACTATATTTCACAGTAAATTTCAATAAAATACATTTGTATGCGAACAACATTTACACATTTACTTTCGTTATTTTATTTTGAATACATCAAAGCAGCGTCATGATAGCTACAGGATGACGAAAAATATTGATATTTTCTTTCATACAAAAGAAAAGCTTTTGTTGAATCTATACTTCAAGCAGATCTAAACCGTATCTTTCAGCAAAGTCCTTGAACGTATTATGAACGAAAATTTTGCGAGAAAGAACGAATTATTTAAAACTGAAGTACTTTTGTATCTTGTAGCCCCTGTGGCAGTTCAATTTAAACAAATTATTTATATATGATTCTCTATTTTCGTAGAGTTAGACGTAGTACATAACGCAAGAAGATTTTAAAAAATGATATGAAAATGATGCTTCATACATATACACTTGGTGAATGTGTATCAGTTTTCTCTTCTTTTTATTTTCGTATCTATTTTTTCTTCCTATCTTCTTGATTATGTACTACTTCGTCTAACCCTACAGAAGATAGGAGAAATGTCAGTTAACGTACATATACAAGTACTGGACAAAATAATAGAAACACTTGTGGAAGTCGGAATATTTTGTGTTAATACGGTGTTGATTCACCATTAGCACGCAATACAGCATACAGCTTGAATTCTGGACGGAATAGACCGGTACGTGGAAATTGAAGCCATTATTCATGCAGCACAACCTCCAGCTCAGGTAGAGACGGAGGAGATGGAAATCGACGCCGAGCTCTGGTTTGGGTCGTTCCATTTAAAGTGGTCCAGTATTCGTTAAGTTGGTTGCTCGACCATTTAATTTTTTACAATTTTTTGTGTGCGATTATCCTTATCTATTAATAGTTTAAAACTACACATGTTCTTTTCCTACTTACTTCACTTCGATCGGCCATGGCGGCCATATTTGTGTCATGGTGCGCACCAAATTCTTAGTATGCAGGCATTTACGAAAATCCCAGTTTCAAAGCCCACGTAAGTCGTGGATTAAAAACTACTGAACACAGTATACTACAGGCTAGTTGTAAGCGGTAACGTATCTCCCTTACTACTCCATATTGAAACTCTAATGTGGGTTCCAAAACGCTGTTGAACAATGGACAAAATTACAAGGATTCTTTCTGTGGCTTAAAGATCAGTTTGGGTGCACAGAGTACTGTAGTCAATGTCTACAAAATTTTAAGCCTGAGACTTATTTCCGTTCTATACTATGGAGGCTTAATGTGAGAAGAAAAAACACGTTTGATTCCGGCATCCTGAGAAGAGAATACATGCCAGATAAAATAAGGTAACGAAAAGTACTTACATATCGCAATTCCAAGACAGATATACAAACGCAAACGGTAATGTTTTGTAATAGGGGAGGAGACTGACAGCGAGGGCTGATGCTGGAAGCGGCCATGGTGCCAACTACACATAAAATTTCGAAACCATTTTACATTTCTAGTATTTTATACGTTACACTTTCATCAATTCTCTTCTCAGTGTGTTGGAATAAAACGTGCTTTTTCCCACATATAAAGTTGCTATAACTCTGTTAGTAGTGGAATCTTCCTCTTGTGTAGTATAATCGTTATGTTTTTTATATCAATTGCTGTGTTATGTGTTGTTTAAAATTTAATTTCATGTTATTTAGTTTGTAGTAAAGTTATTTAGTTTGTAGTGAAGTTATTTAGTTTGTTGCATTGTTATTTTGTTTCTGTGTAAAATGGCAACTCAAGCTGTATCTGAAACTTAATAATAAATAAAAAAATAAATAAATAAAAAAAAAAATCTCAAAGTCCAGATTTTTGCAGCATAATACTACTCTACAGGACTATCTGTGACAATTCATATTCCTACTTGGTGAAGTGAAGTAAGGAAAAATATTTGTGGATTTTTAACTACCATTACATAAGGGTACTTGCACACTGTGGCAGCCTTCATATATAGGCAATTTTATGCAGTGTTTTATATTTTGTTTTATTTTCAAATAATTATTTATTATATTAATGAATTAATTTAATTCATATGAAATCGATAAAAGATCATCCATCTTAAATTATTTATTTATGCCAACATCGAACTTTGGGAATTTTTCCGATTTTGTGCTCAACAGATGGCGTTACTATCTTTCATCATGAACTATAATGATGAACTAATATTTTTTATTACTGAATTTGCATTGTTATGTTATTGTTCCAATCATAATCTTATATTAATATGTGTGAATTATTTTGTGAATTTGAATAGTCATTGATAAAGAATTAAACAATTTTTAGTCAGCATACGTAACTGCATGGAGTCGCCGTAGCTCAGGCGGTAGCGCGTCTGACTACGAATCGGGCGGCCCGGGTTCAAATCCCGGCCACGACACTGGAGGCTTTTATTTTCTCACAGTGTTCCCATGCCTGGCACTCTGAGGTCCACTCAACCTTCTATTAGAGTGTCCTTGGTACTCCTGAGCACCTTCGGAAGGTAAAGGCGGTCGAACGTGGGACTGACCACCCCACCTCACTTCGTACCGTAGGTCAAGAAAATGTGGAGCGCTACCTCCACATCCCCCATGCGGCGTTCACGGCGCGTGCATATCGCACAGGGGATAGCTTTACCTTTTTTTACCTTATACGTAACTACATATAATAAACTGAATGTATATTCTCGGAAGAGTTTCTGGGACATTGTAAATCACACTTAGCCCATCTATTAATCTATTTGCACAGACATGTTTATACCACACATGCCTAGAGAGAGGGCGTAACCTTTAGAGGCAAATAACCAAAAGCTATATTTAATTAACTAAACCATACAAGGTCAAAGAAAAACGAACTCACAAAAAAATGGAACATTGCAACCGAATTATTTGCATATAAAAGTACTGCTTCGGTTACCAGTTCCTGGAGTTAATCAACTCCACGACTTCCCCCCAAAATAAAATTGATGCCCTGATATCATCATCTAGTACCTATCGTTACTCCATCACTTGCTTGACATTCCCCTATATGATCCGTAGCACGCCCGCCACCGTCGAGTGGTGGTACTTCGACTGTGGTATCTCTGTGACTTCAATGTACAAGAATCCACATCATTTAGTGTAATGAAACTAGATGACTCTGAGAAGAAGTCAGCAAAGCACCAACAATACTAAACATTAGAAAAACGTGAGGATAGTTGAGCGGCCAGTGCTGGACCACTTACATTGGAATGACCCGTTTCCAAACCAGCCCACAGAGGCTCGATGATATTCAGGTCTGGGGACTGAGCGGGCCAGGGAAGATGTTGAACATCATCAGCATGCTCGTGAAACCACTCTTGAACAGTGTGAATGGGGGCATTTCCGTCAGGAAATAAACTTTGCACCATTGGGTGGACCTGGTTACCCACAAGAGTTCCCTTTACACTGCAGCTGTGACCGAACCGTCTCAAGGGGGTTGCCAAATACCATGGTAATAGCGCCCCAGACCATAATAGAGCCGCCACCATGTTTGACAGTTGGGTAGAGGCAGTCCACATCGTATGCTTCAGAGGGTGTTAGCCAGACAAACACGCGCCCAGTGGTGGAGAAGAGGGTAAAGGATGACACGTCCGACCACACACGACACGATGCCAGTTCTACAACGTCCAGTTTTTGTGGATATTACACCATGTACGTCGCCTTTAAACATTCTTGTCTGTTATTAGGGGCTTGGGGATAGCAACACGTCCATGGATACCCATTTTATGCAGTTCCCACCTCACTGTTTTGAATGACAATGGGATGTTTAGGTTCAGATAAAGTTATGTAGTCACTTTCTCGGTCGTTGGTTTCTTCTGCAACGTCACAAACCGCTTCGACAGGCACACCCTATCCTGCAGCTTCATCTTTCGACCACTGTTTTCCCATGCACTGTGTATGCGGTCGTGACTTTCGAGACCATGCCTTGTGTTACATCGCATAACGTCGCTGTTTTGCTCACAGATGCTCCAGCTCGACGGGTACCCACAATTAGGCCTCTTTGAAACTCCGTCAAGTAGGACATACTGGTTACTCGCCACACCTGCACGTCTACAACCACACTGTCTCACTCTACTATTAGTGCGCAGTCCATCCTACTTGTAACAAACAAGACATGGTTGATTTACGCAGTGCACAGTGTTACCAAGCATAGTTATAATATGTCCCACTTTTGACAAGTGTTTCCATTATTTTGTCCAATACCTGTAAGTAATTTTTGCTTAAATGAAACTGTCCTGGAAATAAGCAATTATCTCCTTGACTATCGCTTACTTTTAACTTACATTAGCGGTTCAGACAGGTAGCTAAGTCCTAACCTCGTCACACGACTGAGGGATGACGTCCCTCGGCGGGCGAACACTTTCAGCACGGAAAAGAAGGCAGTGGGCAGGGTCCTTATCTAGACACCATACCAACATTCGTCAGGTGAAACAGGGGTAAAGCCTGGTAAACTCCAGTAAGTATGGTCAGCAGAAGGACTCGAACCTGATGTCTCCTAATGTTGATCCGAAGTCTGCAACCGTAGTCAGTAACCGGGAACTGGGTTTCAACATCATTATTCTGTATATTGTACTCGTAACTTAAAAAATGACCCTAGCATCATTAATAAACTAATAATATTATAGTTTCGTAAAGAAAAATACCTTCCACAAAATGTCCTACAGCTACCATGGATTGCTTAATAATTGTACGGAAAAGGATAATTAAATATTCTGATATTTCATTGCATATACTACGAAAAAACAACTTCATACTACGGGAACAACGTTTAACTGGGCTGTATGTTGAAGTGAAGGTCGACATACAAGTTGGTACTTCTATCAGGTTCCCTCAAATTTTTCCAGGAGTATTTCACTCTAAGGATATTTAATTTGAGTAATCTGTCTACGTCAGACAGTTTGAAATACTACGTAGCAAGTGAATTTTTACTTTTAATGATATCCGAATATGTAAAACATCTGATAACCAAATGGTAGTGCCACTTGAAAAAAAAAAATCCTCATACTAAGGCAAGTAAGCTACAGGCTATGGAAATGAGATTTCTGAGGAGTACGTTGATAGCCACTAGAAGTGATAGGATCAGACATAAGAAAAAAAAACTCCCAAACGGAAGAGAAAGAAGCATTCTGAAAAGGTCCACACACGTTTAAACGACGAATGAAGAAAGACCAAGAAGGATTTAACAGCGGAAATGGATGGAGAGGTCTAGGGGTAGACCAAGAAACAGGTGCGTGAAAGCAGTAGTGGACAGCATCAGAAATCGATTATCTGAGTGGAAGAAAGTAGAAGAGTTGAAACAATGGAAGAATAAAAAAAAATGGAGGGAACTTGTAGAACACCGGCCCAGCCCACAACTGGAACAGCTTAAATGATGATGGTGACAATGATCATCTTCATGTCGAATTGGCAGCATAGTATATTTTCTAATATTGTACAGTATACATTAAGGTAAACTTTTCCAAACAATTTCTTTCTGATTACGACTGGCACATACCACCACTCAGACAACATCAACTTCCTTTGTGCTCATCTGCTTTCCAGTGAAGTTTATTATACTTTCGTAAACAAAGCCTCCCACTGTTCAACCTTTCAATTTCCTGTCCTTGCCACATTCCCAACGACTTCAGTCCGAAAGTATTTTCGTGAATTTCTTTAATTTGTATACTTTGTGGTAATTTTACGAGCATTTCCTGTATTGAAAGATATGTCTGATATGTTATCCTCGTTACGTTTCAATATAATGGTTACAGATTTGGTAATCTCGCCAAAGGTCATAAATGCGAGTTATGATTTTTTATGCTAATGCATATGTAAAATGCGCATTTGAAATCCACGCAAAAGTTCCTTTTACAGATTTCATTAAAAAAAATTGTATGATGGGCAATTGTTTTTGCATGTTGGTCTACTAATCTTCCAAGGGTGTCATTGCGTTAACACAGAAAGTGCTTGAAGCGTGCCTTATTTTTATAACACCGTTGCAATTTCCACTTTTTTAAAAGAAAATTCGTCATAACCCTGTTAGTTTTAAAGATTTTTGCATGAAATAAAAATGTTTGAAAGAAAACAACAGAAACTTTTACTTTAATACTTACTTTATAAGTTTTTCTGAGTATAACATGAAACATGGAGTCATACATAATGAAGACTTTCCTGGACAAATTTTGCACCTATACGAACTCTTACTACCTTCTTCCCTTCTTTGCACAGTACACACGTTTTCTCATCCCAATTCTTTACGTTGCTGTTGGTGGATTGTCGTCATATCAGAAGGCTTCCCTGAATCCTAAATGTGAGATGGTTCTGCAATGTGGGCACCTCACCGCAATGAAAAGATTCCATCACAACAGCACTGTCAGAATCATGACAATTCAAATTCGTTTGGTTACCGGTACCAGGTTTTCGTGCTGGCTGTACTTGTTAGTCTCTGATCTGAACACTTTCTACTGATTCTGACGTGGACTTATCTGAAGTTGAAGCAGTTTCATCTATGGAATAACCAGGATCACGAATACTATACTCTGAATCATTTTCGTCAAAAAAAGTGCACAATATCAGTATCTGATAAACCGCCCCGAGCAATTATTGCAGAAAATAAACCTGTAATAGCACATGTAGAAGTTTGCCAATACAACACCAACTAGCGGGAAACCGCGCAACTAATTGCACTGGTGTTTAGAGAACTACTACATAGTGCTCCCATCTAGAAGCTATAGTGATAACTTCCACTTCAAACGCGGAAATTCTACAACAAAAACATTAACGATATATGACGTTGCACACGCTTAGCGGTCAAATTTACAGGGACGAGATAAGACATAGCACACGCTTCGAAGGTTAAGAGGGCTTCACGCCCCCCATTTTTTAACATTTTTCAAAATATTTAAAGAACTAAGAGTACTATCAAAAATGTAAGCGCATAGCGCACTAGAACTTCACAAATTACTATGAAATACAATTGACAGCGATCTTGGGATCTTGTCCATTGATAAGTGATACGTTTTCAAAGATTATGACGTCATTATTTAATTGAATCGACACTCATCAATCGACAAGTTTTCGAGATCGCTGTCCATTGTATTTCATAGTAATTTGTAAGTTCTAGTGCGTTATGCGCTTACATTTTTGATAGTACTCTTAGTTTTGGAAATATTTTGAACAATGTTAAAAATGGAGGGGTTGGAGCAAGGAGCCCTCTTAAGAAGGTTTCTGTAGGAGTTTTGCATAGTTAGATATTTTTGCATAACCGAAATATCACAATAATGTTTCCTGTTTATTTCTAAAAAAATCTAGCTTTTCATCCCCGTTTTGACGATCCATGTATCATTTAGTATCTATCTATTTTAAGATAATCAGTACCTGAGAAAAAAAGACATTTGACGTGTACGTAATTTTATTATTATTATTATCGCTGAGGATGACTTTTGAAAGGAGCACCCCCGATTTACCTGGTTATATTTTGTAGACGTTCTTCCAAAGGTGCCACTGAAGTAAAAAAAAAAGCCGAAGATGGCGGCGCGGAGAATCAAAACATTTCAATTTTTCAAAAATCTTTCTATTTGCATTAAGTTCATATTTGGAGACTTTTAATGGTATTGAGTTGTAATGAAGAAAATATTATGTAAACTACGAAATTAATTTTTGTACTTATATATGCTCCTAACGTCCTGGAAAGTAGAGATAACTTTTTTATTTAATCAATTGTTGTTTGCTGTACGATTTTTAATTATCCCAGTTAAAAAACTATAATAATTCTGGTAATACTCATATTCTGAACAACATATCTACTGCCATTTCCTGCAAATATAGGCAATTTGGTATATCTGCTCGTTTTTCCATACTTTTAAATTATTCTGCATATTTTGTTTTTTTAAAATTGCATACAAATCCTGAACACAGTCAACAAATAATTACGAAAACATCATTTTTGCAAGACATAGGATAACTAAAACAAAAATCCATGAATTAGAAATCGGTAATCTACACCCCTACTTACCTGATAGGAGAATGGATCACAGAGTACATCGTAGCAGCTATCTAAAGGCTGTAGATGAGGGTATCTGTTAATTCTCCTGATATCCAACATTGACGGGGAGTTTAGATTCTGATCTGTCGACGTATCGGTCTCTTTCTTATGCCGAGCTTCGTACTTCGCAGCCTGAAGATAAAACAACGCCACAGTCCAGAAGTCAATTTCCACTTGGTTCCCAAATATCTCAGCTGCAATCAAGCTTCTCTCGGCTGTATTTGTACAACAGTTTTGAAGATAATCCAGCTGTTCTTTGTCAATCATATCTATCTGCTCCTTCACTTCTATAATAAAGAATAAAAGCGATAAATGGAATATTTCTCTGTACCATTTATTTCGTAGAATAAAACAATTACAATATATCCGAAGACAAAAAAGTAAACCCATAATGTTGCTGATTAGTGATTACGTTAAGAATCTATATATCTACTTAATTTATATTAATGAACGGTGAGGTATATTGACTACCTATTTACTTTGTGTAAACTTTCAACATTTATTGAGTCATAACACGATTTAAGCGCTTCTTAGGTAAAGAATACAGTTACTAGGTTTATATTATAATCACCTTTTAATTATCGCACTTATATTTTTGGTTTTATTGGTCTAAGGGTAAAGGACAATTACATTCTTCTGTATACAAGGGAAATAATCTCACGTTCTTTATATACCATCTCAGGCTTATTTACATATATTACCTACGTATCGCTGACGTACGAATATTGAACTAAAGGTTATCGCTACTACGAATGCCAGCAATATTAGGTGTAATCTGAGTTTCAGACTAAACTTCGATATCATCTACAGTACATGTCCCTCAATCTGTTTGAGAGCGTACTACCACAAAAGCATAAGCATCAAATAATTGAATTAACGTTATCTTTAACTGACATCAAACTAACTGTTGTTTGCCAATACTCACATTTCTTATGGAATATATAGATTGACGCAGGGATATTTATAACACACTTAAAATTCATTGTAAACAATACAATAGATTAACTGTCAGACATCAAAATACCTGTTGTTAAGATCAAAACCAAAAACTCAATTCTTGTCATCTTCTTCCTTTGATGTGCTGTCGCACTTACACTGTCCTTTCTTATCCAAATGGTAATGCAATGTAACAGAGTTATTGAGTTGCTCTAAAGCCCAGACAAATGAGTAAAAATTAGAAAATAAACACAAAAAATGGTCGCCTACTTAGCGGAGAACTATAAACTGGTTAACAAATTGCCAATCGGGTGCTCTAACAATTAATTATCAAGCAGAAGAACACCTTACTGACAACTGGACAACCGGAGTTCGATTCTCCACTGGCCAGTAATCAAGCTTTCCGCGAATTTTCTAACTTACAATCTCATACAAGGTATTACTCAAAAAGAAATTAACATCTAGAGCTTTCCAAGGTTAAAAATGATGTAAAAAATGCACATGGCAAAAATCGATGTGAATGACAATGCACCATAAAGTAATTAGTGAGAGTTCAAAAGGCAATTACTATTCTGAACTCACTGTACTGTTAAAAGAAGTTTTACCTTTTAATTCCTTTTCTATAAATCCATCCTCAACAGTAAATTCAATGGAATATGAGTCTTTCCAAAACTGACCAGATAATATTGTCTGTACATTCAAGGCAACATCAGGTGGTAGTAATGAAGGACAGAATACTGGGTCTGTAACAAAAATAATTTATACATTTAAAACATTCAAACTTTACGATTACAGTATACACCTACATTAATTAATAGATTAAATAATTAAAGAAGCAGAATGTATATATACTTGGACATTAATTCACGCGGTTACACAAATTATAATGCAAAATACTGTACACAATGGCCGTGGATATACAAGAAGAGAGATAAGATGCCACATAAGCTTACTAAAAATGTTGTTCATTGTTTTACTAGCAACATGCGGCGTCTTTCCAATCTACTCGCGTGGCCATTAAATGTCAAAATATTGCATTAATAATTTGTGTAACTACGTGAATTTTTGTTCATGTAAATATCTTCTTCCCCCCGCCTTCCTATTTTTATCTTTTTACCTTGAATTGCCCTTCCGATTTCCCTTTCTGGGGGTGGTAAATTACTTAGTCTGTTACATATAGTTTACCAACTCGAACTCTCAAATAGGTTCGAAATCCTAGCCGACTCGAGTAATAATAATGATGATATTAATAATGAAATTGATGTAAGTAAGATGTGGGAGGCAATTCGTGAAACAATTAAGAGCGCAGCGAAGGAACACGTAGGTGAGAAGAAACAACAGAAAAACAAACCTTGGTTTGATGAAGAATGCATTAAACTTCATGAGGAACGAAAACAAGCAAGGCAACGATGGCTAAGTAATAAAAGCGAAGCAAATACCAACCACTACAGTAACGCGAAACGAAACGCCACACTAGGGTTCAGAAACAAAAGGCGAGAATATCTGACGCAGAAGATTCAGGAGATTGAGGAAAACGGGAAGACAAACAACATACGAGATCTATACAAAGGGGTAAACTCGTTAAGAAAAGGTTACCAGCCGAGGTTAGGAATGATTAGAAATGAACGTGGAGATCTTCAGGCGGATCCGACTAAAATTGTCGATGTGTGGAAAAGTTATTTCGACAAACTTCTTAATGTACACAGCGGGGAAGAAACAGAGGAATTTGAAATCCATACCGCAGAACCGTGGATTCCCGAACCTAGCGAAATCGAGATCGAAATGTCGGTTAAGAAATTGAAAAATTTCAAATCACCAGGAATAGACAATATTCCAGCCGAATTAATTAAAACAGGAGGAACGGCACTAATCAAGGAACTACATAAATTGATAAGTGCTATATGGAGAAAGGAGGAGCTCCCAAAGGAATGGAAAACATCAATAATTGTTCCGATTTACAAAAAAGGCGATAAGTCGGAATGCAATAATTACCGCGGAATCTCGTTACTTCCAACTTGTTACAAGGTATTAAGTAATATTCTGCTAACACGCCTAAATGTATACATAGATGAAATAATTGGAGATCACCAATGTGGATTTAGAAGAAATAGATCCACGTTGGACCAGATTTTTGCTTTGAGACAAATTTTGGAGAAGAAATGGGAATACAATGGGACGGTTCATCAGCTATTCATTGATTTTAAGAAAGAATATCATTCTATCAAAAGGGACAAGTTATACAGTATCCTGATACGATTTGGAATACCGAAAAAATTGGTCCAACTAGTGAAGATGTGTCTCAGCGACCCCATAAGCAGAGTACGGATAGGTAATAATATGTCAGATAGTTTCAAGATTCGCAACGGATTGAAACAAGGCGATGCCTTTTCACCACTACTGTTTAACTTCGCTTTAGAATATGCGATTTTAAAAATTAAAGGGGACAAAAAGGGACTATCATTGAATGGTTTGAATCAACTGTTTGTATACGCGGATGATGTAGATTTAATAGGCGACGATATAGATGCACTACAAAGCAACACCGATGTCTTAGTAGAAGCGTGCGATGAGATAGTTCTGCAGGTAAACATAGATAAAACAAAATACATGGTAACAAGCCGAAGCACAGGGAATGAATTAATTAAAAACATAAGAATTAGGGATGAGGTCATAGAGAAAGTAAACAAATTTAAATACTTGGGAGCATACGTAACAAGCAAAAATGAGGTCACGGAAGAAATAAAAAAGTCGCTTAGTATCGGGGAACGCATGTTTCTACTCAGTCCAAAAATTTCGAACATCGCGATTAATATCAAGGAAATTGAAATTAAAAATATACAGAACGGTTATTCTGCCGGTAATACTTTACGGTTGCGAAAGTTGGAGTACGACCCTAGCAGATGAACATAAATTGCGTGTATTTGAAAATAAGATTTTGAGAAAGATATATGGGCCGAAACGGGACGAGATGACTGGAGACTGGAGGAGACTGCATAATAAAGAACTCCACGGACTGTAATAAAGAACTCCACGGACTGTACGATTCACCAGATGTTGTAAAAATAATGAAATCGAGACGACTAAGGTGGGCAGGGCATGTAGCTCGGATGGGGAAAAAACGAAGATTATATTCTATCCTGGTTGGAAGGCCCGATGGAAAGAGGCCATTGGGAAGACCGAGACGTCGTTGGGAGGACAATATTAGAAGAGATCTTGGAGAAGTAGGTGTTCGTGATGAAAACTGGCTTGATACTGCCCAGGATAGAATCCAATGGCGAACGTTTGTTACTGCGGCGATGAACTTGCGAGTTCCATAAGCCATAGAGTTAGTTAGTTAGTTAGTTAGTTACATATAGTTTAATATTCGAAGTTTTTGTTGTTTACGGGGAAAGTAACTTTGCTTTACACACTACACGATAATAGAATTTTAAAAATTCGACACAGGAAATCTTTATATGTTCGGCTGCGAAACGAATGCTTTTGTTCTTTATACAATCGTACTTACTATTATTACATTTTGTAGAAGACAGTTAACGCTACTGGACCTACTACCGTAGTTAAATTAAGATGATATCTTTTGTAGAACATTGTTAGCATGTGTCAGTAAGTTCAAAACAGAACTGTTAGATTCAACGGGACGAAAAGATACCACATTATTCCTTGCTATAAAACTTATAGTAGTTAAAACTGCAAAAAACTGTAAACAAGTTCGTTTGGTATCCTTTCAAAAACTTTTCCATTTATAAAAATTAACATAATTTTATACTAAGATTAAGATTATACTTAGACACAATAGCCTTCTAAATAAGATAATGTTTTCTTTTTAATTGAATTTTATGTAAAGCCTTTAGGTAACTTCGGCTTAGTCCAGGAGGAGGAGGATAGGTGAATTGGTGGAATGAAGAAAGTTGGAAGAAACGGGAGTACCCCGAGAAAACCCAAGCACTCGGTGTTGTCCACCACAAACCTCATACGGTATGAGCAGGGATCGAAGTAACGACCCCAAGCGCCAGAGGTGACCGCTCTAGCACAGAGACACCACGAATTTTTTTTTACTAATTACACGAAGAACTTTTTCGATCTCATATCAAAGATCATTTTCAAGTGTTGACAACTTTTGTATAAATACATTAATATAGAGAGATATAATGTATGCTAGTATTAATGCATACTTTTAGTTCTCCTAGCGCGACGAAAAAATGCAATTTAAGCAAAATATACACTCGACAAAATTCGACCATATATAAAACCAACAAACATATTTAGGATATAAAACATAATCTCACACGGTTCAGGTTTATAAAACTATCAGCCCATTGGCAAGTAGCATAAGTTTCTGAATGCACTTAGTGGAAACTTAGAAACCCTGCGTGTCTTTAGCAATAGCGCAATATTTCATGTGAAACTCTCCATTAGCGATCACAAAACATACATCTTTCATTTGTTGAATATGTGTGATTTTTACTAGACGCAACTTAACTTACACTGTACCACATTTCAATCTGTAAGCCAATCCATGGAACTTATACATCAGATGCTTCAGTTAATTTAAGCATTTCTTACACAAAACCTCATAGATCCTCCAAATTATACTGCATAAATGCCACGTAGACTGCATACCATGACCTATAAGAAAGTCCAATAAACGTTAAAAAGAAAAAGTGAACTGTGATATACTTACCTTGAAATTCATAATCGGATATTGTTGAACTGCTAGAAAGAAGTGTCATATCCATAATACGAAGACAGCCATCTTGAGTAGCAAGAACAGGTTTATCGGAAGCAGCCCAGTCGATGTCCACTACCTTCACCATATCTTTCGGACATTTCAACTGAGAGATTCTCTCAAAAGGCTGCAAAGTAGGAAAGTAATGCTACATATTAGCGAAAATAGCTATCTGTTCTTCGGATAGGATTTTGAAAAGTTAATTATTTAGAAATGAAAAAAGGGAAAGTACTGAAGATCTATACAGTTTATTTTCACAACTATAGTACATTGGATAGTTCGACCCGTTTATTTGACCTCAAAGGATGGGCGAATAAGCGAAAATATCTAATATTCCGAAAATTGTGTGAACCAACTAAAAAAATACTAAATTGTGTTATATACTACAACAAAGGATAAGAATGTCCATAAGATAACGATATACGGTACCGAATGTTTTTTTAAAATTGCGCAAGAGTTGCTGCCTGTTGCAGCGGTACTGAAAATGGCGATAGCATTCTGTTAAAAATGCTGTGTTCGTATTTAGCACAGTAAGATGATAGATACAGTTAAGTCCTCAGCGTAATATGACCATTCGAAAATTTCCGTTGCAAGAAAAAGCAGCTTTACGCCGTTTTAAAAACATTAGGCACCCATCTGGGCATCTTAATTCATTAAATCCTGTATACGCTCAAATGTTATTTCTGTATTTACAAACCGGAAAGTCAAAATATACTCCAGTAATGTTCCTAAATGTTACAGTGGTGTTTCTTTTTCACACTTTATCTAACTTTAGTGAACCTATTCTTTCTGCTATTTGTGCGCCTGTTATTACGTTATAAGTCTTCGAAATTCATCGCTAAAACAGCGAAACGTTGAAACCATACTGTAAGTAAAGCTGTGATCGTATTAGAACAATAAGCAGAAACATAATGCTTTCTGAGATTAATGGGATTCATATCAGAAGTAACAGTAATTTGCCATCTTAATCTAAAACAACGTTGCCAAAAGTAAAGGTTTTATTATATCTGAATTTGAATTTTAGGCCGATAGGGGAGTGTATGAAGTAGGTAGCGGCCCAGGGCCTTACTTAAGGTGCTATCCCGGCATTCGACTGGTGAAACAGAAGGAAACTGGAAAACTTCACTGAGGACGATCAGCCGATGGGAGATTTTTATTACATACATTCAAATTTATCGAATTTTGGAAATCAAATAAGTACCTTAATAACATAACGTAATAAATACAAATAAAACGGGTTCCTCAAGAAGTTTAACCATTATTATGCACTGTATGAAAGAAAATTGATAATCTAACACAAAATTGTAGTTTTGGGCGAAGTTATGATCTGCTTTAAAGTAATTTAGTCGCAACGGAATGCTACTTGGCAGAGCATTTCACATTCACTCTCAAGACACTCTTAAAGTATACTGACTCTAAATATTGTTTAATGAACGCTTAAGTATGGTTCTACAACGCTGGCGCATCTGGTTCGATCTACGATAAGATAAAATTAATTTTATGGGCGGTAACAGAGGTTCGATCTAAGAAATTGAAACTACAAAAATGTTTAATATATACAGTATTTACAAGAAATTCTAAATCAAAGTACGCGATTCCAATTGCTTTTCTGTATTTCTACTACCGATCACTGGTAAACGATCTTAAACTATCTAGCCAGTATACACTGGTCAGCAATAGAAAATTCTTCAGTCAATTCTCACTATATTTTCATTATGAAAAAACTAAAAAAACAACTTAGTTACTGTGTAATACATCTAATAAGTCCAAAATCGCATTTCTTTGGTTACATTGTTCAGTCTAATGTTACAACATTAATGTTAAAAGATTGAAGCTGCTGACGAACTCACACAATTTCGGCAGACTCTGCATTTATGGGCATACTAGTTATCATGACTAAGTATTTAAATTACAGTCCAAAAACATACACATGTGTTCTAGCCAGAATCTAAGAACAAAGCCAATTGGCTCAGCGCGCTGCAGCGCCCAACAACTCCCATTATTTGTCGGATGTTTTGCACACCCACTTTACAAGCATGGAGATCCAGAGGTTTACAAGCATATGAAGAAATAAATATAGCGTCCTCAAGTAGTACAGAGACCACGATCAACTGTTCTTTAAGTTCACTGTTCTCCTCTATATAACTACTGTGCCAAAACAAAATCTTAATTTCTTCACGAGCAATTTAATTTTCTTGTTAGTTATTAAAAGACAAACAGACAAACTAATCATAAAAAGAACAAGATAAAAGAAAGCCAATCAGCATATCCCAAACAAATTTAGCTATCACCAGAATTTATCTGAAATAAACAGCACAGCAAAATATTTGGCACGTTACAAGGCCCGCATGCTTTCAACTAGCTATTGTCGCAACGATTAGCATACAAAATTAATAATTTTCACCAGGTTAGTTATTTAATTTGAGTTACACTAATCCTCAAAAATCCTATATAATGATGTGATTCCAAAGGTTTTGCAGCAATCTTGACTACATAATAATTAATGCTTGCACAGATTTTCAACAAAAGCTCGTCGGTTTACAGCCTAACGATAATGGTAATAAAAATTTTCTTATAAACTTTAAATGGGTAATTCGTTACCTCAGCGTCATAATGATTGGCCAGGGATGCCGCGAATCAAAAATTAGTTACGAAGTCCCCAAATCTTCTCCTCTACCCTATTCCAGCTAGAGTTGAAGTTGCCTAAAGGCTATAATGCACGTAAATTCAATCCAACACGGTAAAAGAATACTATACACAGCACACTACAGCCAACGTTCCTTAAACTGCAATTACCATAACAATGTTAATCGTTTTAGATGTATAAAGACACAAAGACATTTATACAATGCACAGTCTAAAAACGCAAAACGTGCCGCAAAACTGCATATCTAACGCCAGGAAAAACATGAAAAAAACTCCCTGAAATCATGAGTGCAGGAAGCCAAAAGCACAGACAGACAATATCAAGGCATTTTATCGGCCTAGAAATTTCCAACCTTTTTCATATCTATGATGTCCACGCCATCACTATAAAGCACCAGTAACTTAAGGTTTCCTTTCCCAGGAGCAAATCGAATCTTCTTAATCCAGCCTCGTCCAGTCTTGAGGTTTTTGCATGATCTTGTTTTGAGGTCCCAAATACTCAGAAGACCGTCAACGTCAGCTTGTACAATTTGGTCGTTTTTAAAAGCAATACAAGTAACGCTGCTCATTCCACTCTGAAAGAAATAATATTTTTAAAAATAATTAGAAATCATGTACATATACGGTAGATTTTAATACTGAATAAAGTGATAGATACTATGAAAATTTTTCAATTTTATTTCAATATAAGCATTTTGTTAAGTAATTATAGTTCCAAATCCCAGGAAAACGGTTTTTTAAGTATGTTTTCTTTATTAAACTAACAATATCCTATTTACTCGAATGAAACGCACACCATCTGTGGTAATTTTATTCCCCCGAAATCAGGATACATATTAAAATTAATGGCTTACCAGATCAAAAAGAAAAACATTGTAGTGTAGTGTAACTATTTGAGTCAAAAACAAGCTAGTGTGATGGGAAAAACTGTGTTATTTTTCTCTATTTTAAAACATGCAACACATACGACATGATTTGAAAGAGAAAACATATTAAAAACAGCTAATTCACAGATAAAGTATCAGCTAATAATTTCATTTTGCTACTGAATGATACTTGTGAAATAGTGATATTTGGAGATATACAAAATCTACAAAATAATGCCTGCATAATTTTACAAAATTTTATGTATTAGTTCCTTATTAATGTACAATTATAAAATCTGTTTCTTCTACATTGATGTTTTATTTCACTTAGCAACCAAATTTTATTCCAAATGCAGTTTAACGTGCTCGAATTTTATAGTAAAAGAGGTACAGTTTTAGTTTTTTGTGTTTGGTGCACAAAATCAAGGTGTTCATTATATTCGAGTAAATGTAATAAAATTTCCTTATTTCTTGTATGTTTTCTTCTCTTCTACTCCTCGTTGGCAACACTGTGATTTAAGTTGGGAGTCGTAGTGAAAGATTTATGGCCACTAGCTTACGGATGATCACAGCCAAAAAGAAATTGGTTGATATCACGCTCTTTGGAAATAACTGACAATTTATGATAACCGTTACGAGATTTAAACTCGATATCTTTTGATTATAAATGATATTCGCTAGTATTAAAGTACTCCAACAAATATATATTCTAAATTCCAATTATTGCTTACAGTTCCAAAAATAAGGCACGCTTCGCTTCTGTTACAAATATTGAAGTAAAATTTGAGAAATGGCACAAACACTACACACTTGCAAATACATAAATAAAACACTAAAAGTTTACAATATAAATTGAACAAGCAAAACTATCAGGAACAATTTGTCAGAAAATTGGAAATTATTTTCTCGACTTCGACTTGAACAGATACACACCTCTAGGCAACAATGCAACTAACTGTTTATCATATTCCATTTCTAGGAACTGAAGAAAAACTTGTTTGGATGAATATGTAGTACAGACTTGACATATAAGAAGAAAAAAATAGGCATATTTGACTGAATAGGCAAAATAAAATTGGCTATAAGCAGGCCAAAGACTAAAATATTTTAATCAAGTCCTTTTTCTCATATCTCTAACACTAAAGATTAAAGTTTTCACCTAGCGTTCGGCTCCACTTATACCTGTCTAGCATCCACGTTAAAACTTGATATTTACTGCCTTGGCAGTTATCTACACAGCAATAACAACTTATATTTTTGATAATCACAATTACACACACGAATTTCAAAACTACTACGGAGAATTCTTTCTAATATTACGCTGAGGGGATTGTTCACGGCAGAACATACGTAACTTCATAATAAGTTCAGAATATGTACTATATTAATACCCTGTATTTACAAAACGTTACTACACCATCTACTAAAATGTGTTTAGTCGCCCTGTGACGGAAAGTGATTGGTCTCGTTCTGCCGTCATGCGACCTGAACCATGTCTGATGTGTTTCAATGAACAAGAGAACCAGCTGTGAAGAACATGACGTGCAGTGCAGAGCTGTCGGACTTCGACAAGTATGTAATCGTGGGATGTCACCACCGTGGGTTGTCCACGCACTAGAAGTTAAACAGGCACAAGTCAACTGTGGCATTTGTCCTGCGTAAGTGGAAGGACGAAGGACATGGTAGGAATGTCAAACGTTCCGCGCAACCGAAAATTCTGACCAACCAAGACTGCAGAAACGTGAAATTGTCAAAATCCCATGGATACCATTAGACACGGATTTCAAGCAACAGGGGTATCCGTTTCCATTGGAACGTAGGACCACCACCTTGAATATTCACGCAAAGCAGCTGCACATGAGCCCTATACGTAGACCAATAAAGTTCGTAGGCTCAACTGGTGTTCGGACCATCGCAACTGGATACTACCGAAGCAGTGGAAATCGAGGTTCATACTGTTTCGGCCCGATGTACGTGTATAGTTGTGCGGCCACCCGGAAACGCCTTATATTGGAAAGAATAATGCCCACTAGCAAATTAAGAGGTGGTGGCATTATAATGTACGGGTGGTTTGCCACAACAATGTGCAATCATGGACGCAGCTAGTCGTACTGTAAAATTCTAGACAATGAAATGCTTCCAACATTGTGGCGTTTTTATGGAGTGTACCCCTGTTACTTCCAGAATGACAATGCCAGGTTCCATGTTGTTGCTGTTGCTATATACGGTGGTATGAAGGGAACAATGTTCAACGCCTTCCCAGGATCTCGACGTCAATTTCACAGAACACTTTTGGGACGATTTGAAAAATCAGTTGATGTAACCAACTTCCATTGCGCACTTGTCTGAGATTTTGCAAGAGGAATGGTCGAAGATTCCAGAGAACGTCCTCCACAACCTAGATGACAGCATGTAACAGAAAGTGACCACTGTTATAGCAGCAAGCAATAAAATTTTGACAAAGAAAGGACCTCAGCCAAACACTCCACGTAGGTGACTAATTACTTTTTGGTAGATAGTGTACCTACCAAAATTCTACACAAGACTACAAGAGAGTAAGTCCTACCTCTGGAGGTACCTTAATACAATCTCGAATTACGTTGCCTTCAACGGTAAAATGATACAGCTGACTATCTGTATCTGTGAACACGAAGTGCTCTTTGGCTATGAGCTGTTTCTCCTGGCTATCCATGCGACCTACAAAAAACACACACAGTGGGAAAAAATTGTATTCAATATGCAAGTTTCCACGAATCAAAACTACTCACATAATATACACAAATATTCTAATGCTTTATTTGTATTCTGTACAGCTTACCAGTAATAATCCACATAAAGATTTCTTATGAAAGGTCGAGATGGACCTAAGTCATAGTTTTGTTACCGTCAATACAATTAACCTTATCTTTGAAAGGATGATAAAATGGGACAAAAGTAATCACTGATTTACTGAAAACCTAGTTACCGTCATGCAAGACAGTTACACTACATGCATACAAGTGTGTGTGTGAGTATCTCTCTCTCTCTCTCTCTCTGTCTATATATATATATATAGATATATATACTGGCGTGGAGTTCGTTTGGAAGACTACACTTTATTTTCAAAAGCAAACTTCCAATGTGTCTGAAGCGTAAAGTTTATAATCAATGTGTCTTACCTGTAACGATGTACGGCTGCGAAACTTGGACATTGAATGCGCAAACGACTCAAAGATTGAGAGCCACACAAAGAGCAATGGAGAGGTGCAAGCTAGGAATAACCAGGAGGGACAGGAAGATAAATGAATGGATTCGCGCACAAACAAAAGTAGAGGATGTAATCAAGACTGCGAAGAAGATGAAGTGGAGATGGGC
>JAGDQP010006497.1:0-67873 GCA_022664845.1 Lepisma saccharinum | reverse complement strand
GAGAAGTAGATTTTATGTTCAAACAACTCTGTAGTTACTTCAGCCAAATATCACAGGGAAAAAGTGGATCTTTTTCCTCTTTACCAACACAGCTTTCATGAAACTAAATGTGACATTTTATACATCCAACCCAGTTTTCATCCATGTTTTCTTGGAAGTACAGTCTTTCATTAATGTGCCACTCTGTGTTGTAATAAGTGATAGATTTGATGCTTGTTGATGTATAACTATAGTGGTCATCTTCTTTGCCATCACTGCTTGATAAATAAAGTCCTTTAGCTTTGCTTCTACGAAGTTGCTTATTTGTCTCTCTTCAAATTTCTCTCGCACTGTTAGATGTGACAATATAACTGTCAAATAGCTAATATATTGCGCGGTTTTCACTGAATTGCAGTTTGTTCTCTGCTATCCTAAACTAATTCAATTTCTTCACGTTATACAATACATCGTGTTGAATTTAGGGATTGGAAATTTAAACCCATCAGGTGGATGCAATTAGGACTCTCTTAACACTAAAATATGGTTCTTCACACACCAGGGCAAAGCTTTTTCCCGCCAAACGCATCGTATATTATACCCCAATTACCATTCACCAAGCATGCGTATAGTTACTACTATAAAGCTTACAGTTGGTGAAGCTCTTAGATAACGTGGGAACCACTGCAAAACTCCAACAAGGAGAAAAGCTACAAACGGCCACGAGACATATCACACCCTTTAAATCTTCAGAGATTATTGTTCGCGCGTTACTTCAGACTTGACAATCGACTCCGATAGTTTCAAACTCATACTAACTGAGAAACTTGTATGGATGAAATTAGGCTGCTAGGCGAAATTTGGTTACTTTCCTTTATTGTGTGATGATCTTTAACTGTGGTCAGTGATTTTGTCATGTAACTTTTCGGAAGTACTAGCTGTAACACCAGCAATGAAAGCTTTCTCTACACAACATATTTTTGTTTTGATAACTAGAGTGCAACCTTACCAGTCTCATTGTATGTTCGTGAAAAGAAAGCTATAATTGTTAGAGGGTGACGATTTCATCCCCACCTGGCATAGTGAATTCTAGTTAGCAGCCAGGGATAAATACATTCCAGAGGGGGATTGTTCCCCCACCCCCGGCCGTAATTCGCTCCCTAGTTATACATAAAAACAAAATATTTTCAAAACTGCTTTCTATTAAAACTATTTAAAACATTATTATTAAAATACATATGCTTGAAATTAATTGAACGATATCTTCACGGTTGAAAAATAAAGCACCACATCGCAAATATGGTCTCTCACTCCCACTGTAGTGTTGTAGTTTATCAAAGCTGACAGTTGGTCCTGTTATGAATCAGGTGGTATCAAATGTGGTTGGAATACGAATCTTGGCTAACATGGAACGAACGGCGCAATATCTACACAGTTCACGTCATATAAGACATCGACGAGAGTGCATTATATAAAGGTAAAGAAGAACAGTGAAGTTTCAATTGGAACGATGTGGCATCTATACATAGACTTCTGATTTAACATGCAAACAGAAGATGGGTAATAAAGTAAAACTGCAAAGAAATGGTGGAAAGATTTCAAGGATATTACTAGAGAAATATCTGAAGAAAAAAAATCATTATTATAATCAGTGTAGTAGAGATAGGTCATGTCATTTTTTTACTTGATTCGGGGAGTCAACATCATTATTAATAATGTTGTACTGAAAGCTGTCTTTCAACTCACATTAAACCTTCTCCATTCAGCACCCTCCATTTTTGCCTCAGCATAGATTTATCTTCCTTAATATTGGCTAGGTGTTGGATTCGTCTTGTTCCTCGTTTTTCCTTATCATACTTTTATTTATATCCCTTAATGTTCAATCTCTATGCAGCTAATGCTCTAACCAGTTTCTCTTTCTTTATCGCCTTCAGTTTCAGCACTTCCGCATTCAGCATCTTCTGACTTGATCCATTCTGCTTCATGTCTATGTTTCGTTGTTGATGTTATTTATTCGTATTTCATATTCTCACTTGTAATAATATTTGACAGATACTTAAAACCGGATAGGTGTTCTACCTTTTCGCTTCCATTGTTGTTGATATTTGCTGTGGATCCATTTGTTCCTGTTACAATTCTTTTAGTTTTCTTTGCGTTTTTTTTTTCAATCCATGTTCTTCACAGCCTCTCTGCAGCTGATTTAACATATTAAAAATTGAAAATAAAAATTGCAATAACATCATTGCTATAAATCAAATGTAAAATAAGATTGAGTATTGTTGATGTCACAACTGTTCCACTGACACATGATTGTTCTACAACAATAAACAGCTGTTACTAAGAAATATCTTTAGTTTTTTAACTTTCGGTACGGTTCTGCTTGTGACGAAACATCCTGAATTGTCAGAAGAGGTCTTTCCCTGGTCTCTCTGATGATTTGCCATAAGGACAGATCACCATGAGAGACCAGGGGGTATTCTGCTGACAATTCAACATGTATCCTATATGCTCCTAAAGAGGGTTCGGACGGGAGGGATACCGACATTGAAACTTCAGTCGGTATCGTCTTAGATAGTTAAAACTTCTGCACTTAACTAGGCCTGTGACATTGCATCGAGGGCAACGGCAGGAAGAGAGTCATCGCTTTTGGAATAAAACCTGCCGGAAGAAATCTCAAAGGAATTAAATTTCTTATCCCGATGTAACGAGACCTTAGGCGATGAGGGCCTGTTGTACATCAATACACTACGTTCCATTCTAGAAAAGATTGAAATTGTCTCTTTCGTGATATTGTATTGAATGGACTGTGGTACAAAGCATCTTACTTGGCCCGGCAAAAGTAAGATGCATCTGAAATTAAGAATAGCAGAAGTGTCAGTTCCCTTAGCAAGCAAGTTTCTCGGATCGTATTTCATGCGTAACGAAATAGTGATTTATCCATTAAAAACTAGAAGCGTATTCCATAACTCAAATCCAGGAGGAAATCCATTTCCTATTACATAGAGTGACTAACTATATTAAATCTCATGGTAAATACAAATACAGCGATTATTATCACCAAGCTCCGAATTTTTGTAGGTTCCAAAAACTCAAATTAGGCTTTATTGTTTGTTCTAGGATTTCAAACAAAGTAATATTTTGGGATTTTTAAAAGGTTTTTATCGTATTACAGCGTAGTATTTTGTTTAAAGTTCCGTAGTAATTAGTTCGATATGATTGCCGTATCGAGATACGAGAATACAAGCGTAGGCAGGCGTCGAGTGGTGTAAAAGCTTTATACAAATAAAAAAAAAATCACTTTAAAGTTTCTACACAATAACGAAAATGCTTTCTTGGAGTGTTCGAATAAACCTTCATAACATTTGAACATATTTGAAGCAAAACGGTGTTCGAATTATTTTGTTAGCCGGGGGGGGGGGGGATAAAACATAACGCACGGATTTCAAAAGGTAATATATATTACGCTGACCAGACGTGTTGGGAGAGGAGAGCCGAAGCTCTCAACTGTGATCGCCACTGTCTTTTATTCACAGCAGCTCTCCAATTGCATCACCATGCTGGGAGGACAGTGAGCACCGTTCTAGACTCTCTCGCTTTGGAAAAATTATTTTGGCAGAGCCGGGAATCGAACCCGGAACCACACGAATAGCAGTCAGCAACGGTAACCACTAGACTAGCGGAAAGAGAGTCCCATTTCCCAATAGAAGGTTACCAAATCAAATCAATCATACTAAATCTTTCACATTAAGCTATTTCATAAACATCACAAGACATGACTTCCAAACAGTCAGTAAAAGTTCATATACCCTTGTATAAAAATAGTTTCAACTTCTGCCGAATAAAATTGTTAACGATTTTCTATCTAATCTTGATCGAAACATCTTCTAGGGAAGATAAATTTATCCCTGGCGGGGACGAAAAATAAATTTGTCAGAGAGGGAAACTTATTTTCCACGGGGAAGGGGAGAAATCCCGGCCATTCCCCCAGTTAATTCGTACACTGGCTACAATGTAGTTATTGTAGGGTTTTCCTTCTTCAACAACTAGAATGATGTTGAGGGGACCTCCTAGGGTGCATAAATTATTGTTATTAAGGTGTGCTAATGACTGGTACGCCATTTTCTCATAAAGCCCATTTTTTAAGAGCTTAATGTTAGCCATAAACAGACAATTTAAGCTGAGATAGATCCGCACTTCAAGTTTCAAAACGAATGTCGTCTAAAAGTGCCAATAACTAGTACGTTTATCCAACATAATAAATTGTTTTTGACGATTATAGAATAGAGGCTAAAATAACGTTGACATATGGAGGATAGTAATTTGAAGAACTTCGAGGGATGATAGAAAAAATTAAGGAGTAACGTCTCAGTCAGCTGGGCCGCCCATTTTGGAGCTACAGGCTGTGAAAAGTGTGAGAAAATTAACTTTAAAGCTTAATATTTTCAACACTATCCTAGCAGAAGAGTAGGTGCGCCATGCTGTCGTAGAAGATTTTGAAGTTGAACTATCTTTAGAAAATGCATTTTACAAGATTGCGCAATGGGTGTGTGTGTGCAAGTGGTTCCCGAGAGGAAGCAAGGAATTCGCACAAATTCTCTTAACCCTTTGAATTGTGGTGGTGTAAAAACAATACCACTTAATAAAATATTTTTCGCTTTGTTGAGTGGCGGTACTTCTTTGCAACCACGTTTTCATATTGGATAGTCATATGCTGCTACCTAGTGGTGAATTTCTAATAATTTTTGTTAGCGCCGACGTGAAGTGAGAGTTATTTGTTCTCCAGTCTTTGGTGCAAAGAACCTGATGGTAACTGATTGTGATCCCCGCCCCACAACTTACAAATTCTGATTGTAACTGAAGTATTGTAAGGAAAATATATTCGAATTGAAATCTACCTCATGTTTTTGTAATTGAAGTACTGAAAGGAAAGTATTTCACTGTGGACCACACCACATGCTAATAAATGTAATGAGATATGATTTTTAAGATATTTTGACTTTCATTTTTCGTTTATGGCAGTGGTTACAAATGCACATTTTCTGCTTCCTTAGATAGTCAAAATTTGTTTTAACATTTCTCGTTTCTATAACTACTCACGACTCTAAAAATGTCTACAATTAACAAAATATCAACATATTGTAAGAGTGCTCCTCAAAGGGCTAAGTAAATGTAGTTCGAACTCAGCATGAATGGAACGATTTCCCAGCAGATAACAATACCCCTTTTGCACCTAGTCGATTTCTCAAATTCCATACACCGAACGATTATTTTAAATGAAACGAGTGTTTGTATAACAATTAGAAGTAAGAATTGTAAACGAACTTTTGGACATTGAATGCGCAAATAATTCAAAGATTTAGAGTCACATAAAGAGCAATGGAGAGATGCATGCTAGGAATAATCAGGAGGGAAGGAAGACAAATGAATGGATTCGCGCACAAACAAAGGTAGAGGATGTAATCAAGACTGCGAACAAGATGAAGTGGAGATGGGCCGGTCACAGCTAGACGAATAGATGGAAGGTGGACGACAAATGTACTACAGTGGATTCCTAGAGAAAAGAAACGACCGAGACGACGTCCAAATGTAAGATAGGTAGATGAAATCAAGCGTTTTTCAGGAGCCACATGGATGAGGATAGCAGCAGATATGTGGAAAGAAAAGGGAAAGGCCTTCATCCAGCAGTGGATAGAAAACGGCTGAATATGATATATATACTTCTTCTACCTGTTAGTACTTCTTCCTCTATGGTCATCTTTATTTTTACTATGCGTATGTGATGTTTTATTTTTCAGCGTTAGCAATTATTAATTTTCTTTTAGTCTCAAGCTAATTATATTTTGATTTTTTCTGTTAGTTTTTAGCGTACGAAAGTTGTGTTCTGAAATTTTCTTTCGACTTTTTTTTTTTTTTTTTATCTTTTGTACATGTGAAGGTAGTTTAGGACTTTCAATTTTATAGTTTGCGTTCTTCGAAGACATCCTAACATTTTGAAGTTGTTTAATAATTGTATTTTGATGTTAAAGTGTTTGCACGTTATGTTATTTTGGTCCTTTTAGTGTTTGTTGAAAGAATATGACGAATTGTTCAGAATTTCTTGATTTATGTTTTGTTTCTGATATCGTGGACTGAAGGCGGATGCCACCCATTTTAGTCCAGGAGTCATTATGGAGTAACTCGTAAAAGAAACAAGGAAACAACATTTTGCACAAATATATGTTGAACACTGACGGAAGTACATGAAGGTAAATGTATACACAACGAATATATGGGCTTTTAAAATTACCTCTCAAAATAGGCGTCTTACCCAACACATCGGTGTAAGACTCCCACTCATTTGCGGGAAGATGTCTAATGCATTATAATTAAGATATATGACAATAATAATGCCATTAAAATGTGAAACTTTATATCTACATTCTCTTTAATACGACTAAAATTCGTGAACAAGTATGGATATATCTTCACCACTTCAGAAAATAGTTGTTACAATGTCCACCTTGACGACATCTGCTTGAAAGCGCAATCTCTCACCTTTACATGATAATGGAGCATACACCAATTTAACGCAGAAATGATTTTACGTTTTGAAAAAGGTTCTTTAACTTATAGCATATATTCTGTTAAACATGTACCGAGTAGGAGTAGCCGTAGCTCAGTTAGTACAAAGTTGGCTTCGTGATCCGTAGTTCATGGGTTCGATCCCCGTAGCGGTCATCCTGACTGGAATTTATCTAGGCTTATCCTCAGTCACACAAGGTTAATGTTGCGACAGTGCATTCGAAATTAGGCCCTGGTTGACTTCTTTTCCACATCTCCAAACCAACCACATTCAAGCCTGATCCATAGTTGCCTAAAAGCCATAAATGACATTCATATTCTATTGATTAGGTATGCAGACTACCAATAACGTGACTACGTTCTATTCCAAATGAGAACTTCAAAGAATATATGCCTAACCAGAAAACAATGAAAACAGTCTTATTTGATGGACTGTATGAACGTATCAGGCATCTATCCTCACCTTAGGGCACCTGTTTCGCGCCACACATGTAGCTTCTTTGTGATCCAGTCTAATCAAGTACTTGACGGGCACAAGTACCGTATTCACGTGCATTTTTTACTCTGTCATGCAATTTAACCCGATTTTACATTGTTTACTGACTAGAGAAAATTATTTTTAGGTTAAAAGAAGATATTTTTTATTTTTTAAAGTACTTCCTTCATCTCCACATGACAGATTACGTGACATTCACTAACCCCTCAAAGAGACCACACACACCACACATATTTTCCATCCCGGATCGTAGTTATGGAATAACACTACTATAGGCATCTTCCCACTCTAATTATACATAATTGTATAAGTTGCCAAAAGGCCATAGACCTAAAGGAGTTGAAATTCAAAAAGGAGACCATTCCTGAATCACCTGATCATGTTCCTAAGCAGATCGAAGAACACAGATCATTCAATTGTTTCTCCAGATCAATTGTTCGTGTCGTGGATCCAACCTAACATTTTTATACAGTTCACAGCAGTCAAGCGCAATGTAATGCTTCCACGAAATTTGTATTCTACTTCGGTCTGTAATGAATATGGTTCACGGTAAGGTGTGTTGTGGTAGGTCATGGTGGATTGTAGGTCGAGAGCAAGGTCCGTGGATGTGGATCCAGAGTGTGTCACATACAATTGACCCACCACGAACTGATCCATACATAACATGTGACCCACTGACCCGAACTTGAAGCGCGATCCAATCGACTCACGCTTATAAAATGTCACTCACTTATCCCACGGCCTACTGACCCAATTCATCTCTGTTCAGGTCATACTCGGTCTCAGGGAGGACTACCATGGCGAAAGTGAAACTTAATTAGAAGTTTCCACAAGACTTACCGATTGTCACAAGTACTTGAATATTTTTTGAGAGCTCAGGCAAAACGTATTAAACAAGGTGACATGTTTTTAAGAAGGTCTTATTTTCTTCACAACCTACGAGACCGACTCTCACCAAAGTCATCACGTTGGTCATCTAAAGCGGGATGAAAGAAAAATCGTGAGAAAATTTTACAATCAAAGATTAAGGATGCGTTTGAATTTGAATTTTATTCGTGGCCTTTAGGCATGTGTGGCTAAGTTTGGGATAGGGTAGGGGAAAGGATGTAAGACGGAGTCGGTCATAGCCTGAGTTGAAGGTACCATCCCGACATTTGCCTGCTTTAACACCCCTTGAAAACGTCAGTAAGGATGGTCGGTCATTGATATCGAGCCTAGAATCACCAGAATGCAAAGGCAATACTCTAACAACTGAGAAACTACCGCTTGGTAATGAAGTGAAAAAAAAAACTATAATGGTAAATAGCAAATCTGGAATTGGTTCGTATTCCCAATATTCAATCTTCTAAACATAAAGATTCAAATCAAAATTGTGACTCGATATAAATTTATTTTACGTTTTTAAAATCATCTCGAGTATTTCTTTTGTTGGTACACATTGTTTTATGCACAAAAAGAACAATTCGTCTTTTGGCTGACATAATGACGTATCTCAATTTTGTTAACTTTTCAGGAGAATAAATAGATTTTTGAATATGTTTGACAAAACGGCATACAAATAAGTTTTTTCTTCTGATACTTGAAAGTTAAGTGCAAGTAAGTATGCTGTAACTTATGAAGGCTAGCAGGAACTGCATAAAATAGCTGTAACCTAATTTTCTTAAAAGTGAGATATGTCGTTATGTCAGCCTACCGATGAATTGAGAAAAGTAAAGTTTGTGTCTGCACATTCGAAAATAAAAGTGAATATTATAAAAGATTATTTAAAGTTTGTCTAGAAGGTTGTAGTTTTTGTCCGTTGGTTATGTGTAAGTACCGTAATTTGATTATAGTACTAATGACTGAATTTACTATATTTTTCCTCCGAGAAGGTAGAATGACGTTTTTAGACTTGTAAACGGATTGACTGAGGCTGACCAGGAATATACTCTCCTGTTCAGGCAAAAATTAAACCATATCCTGGACGTTAAGAATACCGGAATTTTCATCTGACTATTATATATACTAATTTCGTAAATAACAATATAAACACAATGTCAACGCCTCTCACAATATGACGTTAAGTTGACATGAGTGCTCCCCGAGGAACGTCATCCGTTAGACATTTGACGGGCTAATGCCATAACTCTTCTTATGGTTCGTAAATGTAACTTGCATCAATAAAATAAACGTCATAGAATTATGTTGGAGCTGTCCAGTTAGCTCAACAACTAATTTTCAGAGCGGACGCAGCTCAATTAGGCTATCCCCAGTTTTACAATCAACAACTGGGCTTCTAGCGAACGCTAAGTTGAGGCCAAGTCATACTTTGCGTACGTAAAATAATATTGTAAAACTGGGGCTTAGTAGAGTGTTGCCTTGTCATTCGCGAGGTTCTTTGTTCGATATCAGCGGTCGACCATCCTGATCGAGGTTATTCTAGGGATTTCTCTTAGTCACACCAGGCAAATGCCGGGACTGAACCTTCAACTTACGACCTTCCCGCATCCTTCCTCCTACCCTGCCCAGGCCTGAATATGCGTGTTTCAAGATTGTAATTAAATTCGATAAAAAAAATGCCATTTTTAAAATGGTTTTGTGGTGAAATATATATAAAAGAACGTAAGAAGAACACAAACAGAATAGAAATTGATATTACGCTTGGATTATAACGCCAAACGAAAAAAGAAATATGAAATCCAAACAAACATTACCTGGTGCTTGAAGGAAATGTGCACGTCAAAGAAAAGTCTTCTTGCAATCTCACCACAGACTGACAACTCGAGCGCCAAGAAGCTTCATATAAAAACAAACGCCGTGTTTCAGTCAAGGGTCAGTGAGCACAAAGAGATTTGCTGTAAGTCGACGTAATGTGTGCTACAGTTAACAGTACAATGTTATGGTAGGTTGATGCTCGGAAGGATAAAACTCCAGGAAATGACCGGATGACAGTTCATTCTCTCCAACACGATACCTCCTTCTTTTATCTCCGTTGGTTTATTAAGACTCGTGGGCTGAGGCGCAGAACCAAAGAAGACACGCTTGTGCACAGTAATTTACGAACACGTCTAATAAAGATGATGAAGAAGAAAAACTGAAACTGACAACACCGTAACATTAATGTTGCTGGTTAGTTGTCCCCGCCTTGGTATTGTTATTTTTACAATTACGTTCGTACTTGTACAAAAGCTCAGAAGAGGGAAAATTAACAAACGTTGGCATGTTCTAATAAACATTGAAATCGGTGTTAGTCAGGGCCGTAGCACTAGTTTCTGGTGCCCGAGGAAGGATATTATATTTTGCACCTCCGCCCTTGTTTTGACATAAGCATTGCAAAACTGTACCCAATGAATTAATGACAAACAAATTCAAAACTTTAAACTTGCATATATAATATAGAAACTTGTAATAAGTTGCCCGGCTAGCGTAGGCGATAGAGCGCTTGACCGCGGACTGCAGGTAGTAGGTTCGATTCCCGCCGAGATAAAATTGTTTACCGAAAAAAGTAGATCAGTCTGTAGAATATAGGAGTATCGGAAGGACCAGGGTTCGACTCCCAACAAAGGTCATCCTGACTAAGGTTCTCCCTGGTTTTCTTCGCTGTCGCTGGTATGAATAAGGCCAGTATTGTTAATATATCCAGTGAGCCAAAATTCTGCTTCATCTGGAGATTGTTAAATATACTGTATTGTTTAATTAGTAAATACAAAGTAAACAATCATCTCACGCCACTAACATTCACAAATAGTGTACATGCCTGATAGAAATCAGTAAAATAGAAGGGAACGTTTGCTGTTTCAGCTTTTACAAAAGCAACCATCGATATATTTTCATCACCAGCTCAGAAAAGTTTTATCCAGTTCTCGTGGTCCAGGCGTTAACATTGCGAATTTCGAATCGGCAAAATGTAAGCATATGGGTTCGAACTCCGCGGCCGACTACCTGATCGACGTTTCCAGTGTTTCCCTTAGTTTCACCCTTACCTGTCCGCTACCTTTCCCATCCCCTCCCTTACCGCGGCCTGAGCCAGAGATGCCTAAAGTCCATGAATACCATAAATCAATTCAAAATTTAGAAACGTTTTATAGTTAACATTATAAGTTTACATTTTTTTCGTTAATGTCGGTAAAATCGTAAGTCGTACTTTGTAGTCTTAGGTTTTTGTAGTCAATGGACAGGAAAGCTTAATTTGTAAGAGCCCTTCCCGCTGGAACATAACAGACCTTTTTTTTTTGTTGTTGATAAGGGTTGTTCGCACAAAGCGCCAGCAGTGAAGTAAAAATAATTAAGGGCTGTAACAAGATTTGCGTACAGTTGAAGGGATGACAATTTCTGAATAACAGTTAAGCTACTTTCTAAGGAGATAGTTCAGCAGCGATTTAATACAAACATCCTTTAAAAGTTGAACAGTGTGATTTCTAAGATAATATAAATCTTGTTCGTTAGTTCAGTACCAAATAAATCATCCAGATACTTTAGTGATAGATCAGGCACCTTTTTCTTCACAGTTTCATCAGCACGAGAAGTCTTCTAATAGCAAGCGAATTACTCCATCCTGATAGGGTTTTCCAAGAGAACAGTTCGAAAACTTAAACTATTGTTAAATTCAAAGTTATTTGAGTCAAATATACCTCTCGAGCTATAAGTTGTCGTCCTTCATCTTCTCATTGTTTATCAGAATATTTCTTTATCTCTCTCTCCTTATCTCCACTCTTCATTTTACTAGTCTTCTACATTCATTTCCTTACATCTATCCTTAATTCTTCTGACCGCTTTCTTAAGGAAGACTTCTCGGTTTTCTCGTAGAAATTTAAACTTCTCTAAATTGTTACTGCTAGTTTTTGCTTCTTGAAGTTTTAGCCTGATTTCAATTTTAAGAATTTCATCCCACGGAAACAAGAACGCCATAGAATCAAACTTTTTTCGTTAGAACAACGGAACAACAATGAAATCGCACTTTACTTTTTTCCTACAAAATTTCAGTTCTGTGAATGTTTCACATACGCGTACTTTCGGATAATGCGTGCTTAAGGCGTGCATCGCATTGTTTTGAGCACCATCGAGTAGCAGAATGTCCTTTCACACAAATTGTTACATGCCGTTTCAGAACATCACATTGACAACCCATCTACACCGACCAAGTTCAGTAAATGTGTAAAGTTACGTGGCGAACATTGGGGTACGACTGAAATAATTCCGGGTATACACTCCCAAGCACTTTCTTGACATTGTTTCTTATTTGAATTTTATTTACGACCTTTAGGCATATAAGGCTCAGACCGGGATAGGCGAGGGGAAAGGATTCGGGTAGGTGTCAGCCAGATGTTCAAGGTGCCATCCCAACATTTGCCCGGTGTGATAGGAAAAAGGTCAGTAAGAATGATCACCCGCTAGAATCGAACCCACAAACTCCCGAATGCTACGCCAACGCTCTACCCCTGAGCTACGACGACTCGGTCCTCGACATTGTGTGGGCATTATCATAACACCAACCTATACAGTCTAACACCGGTAAACTGTCCTTTTCGATGCTAGTTAAAATCTCATCTACCAATGATTCAGCATATTTGTCCGTCGCAGAAATGATATTAAGAAAACTCTCTTTGGTTCTCTCCGTCGAATGAATCTCTCCACCAGCGTTCGACGGTGAGTTATGCATTAAAGAAACACCTTGTCCTTTTAACATCTTGCATGAATGACTATCTAACCTTATTAAGAAATCAATTAATATGTTAGTTTTGAATACATTATTATAAATAGGACATTGGAAATATGTTACCATTTCGTGAATTTTTGCATATTGAACTGCAGATGCGGCATATTTACAGTAGATAGTAAGAGAAAAAGATATTAACATTTTCCAAATGTTTGGTTCGAACCTTCTTCACTAGACACCACGGTTGTATTTTATCTTCAAATCTAGGATAGAAAATTGCTAAATAAAAGATAACAGGCAAACATGAACCACAAGATATGTCTCCAGTTCTCTCGTTCATTTATAATCGATTTCTGAAGTGCGTTTGTCAATCTTGTCTTTTGAACTAGTGAAAGCTGAGTCTAATCTACGAATACCGATTTACGGATTTGCGAATTCTCGTGGCAGCTGGATTTAGTTCCTTCCAATTCCCGAATCCTTCAGGGCAACAAACTTGCGACGAACCGTGCTACACAATTGGGAAGCTTGGGATACAAGACAAAATCTCTCCTTATATATAGCTTGATTATACGAGGAGAAATTTAAAATCTCATAACCCCAGGCGGGATTCGAACCAGCAATATCGTGGACGCCAGTCCATCACCCTAGTTCAGACGACCAGTGAGATCGTCGATATAATTTTATGAAATTTACAGCCGTACAAAGTTTCATTCGATCTTGTTATTGATTTTAATATATTGTCAGTGGTGAGGAGAATCATGGGGAAACATAATCGAATCTAATTTAAATTAAAGGTCTTCAACCTTCGCCTGGCGTGATTGGTGAGAAATGCCAGTCAAAATACCCGTATTGTTTTGATTCACTTTATCTTCTGCTTACGAAAAAACATGATTCCAACTAAGTTATTCTTAATTCTACAAAATAATATGAATATGATATACAGAATATGCTATTATATCGGCAGTCCAGCAGTCCATAACTCAATAATTAAGGAATATGTAAAAAAAACAGGCCACACAGTGATAACAAGTGTAAAAAAAAAAAAAGAATTAGAATTGAAAGTTTGAGCCATTTTTGGATTGAACTGGAAGTGGGCAAACAAGATTAACTGTCCCGTCTTATGTGTGGTTTCAGATACTAACTTGATTTACAATGCAATTGGACACTCCAGAATGATAATTTAGTGATCATTGGTTAGTATTATCTACTATGAGATTCTGCAACATGTGTGGCAACCATTATATTAGAGAAATAACGTCACCAGAAATAAACATATCCAGAACTTGCAAACTAGAGCACTTCTGTATTTCTTAATATTCTTCTTTCTGCTGGTTTGTTTCGTTATTTACAGAATTCAAAACTCCAGAAAGGAATTAAGATTAACCCTCCATAAGATAAAAAAATTCCACTATAACGGATTTCTATACGTTGTGCTGAACGGGTGCAGAATAATTTGTTAGAAGATTTGTTCTCACAATAGTCTAAATTCACGGACGGTTTATTTCAACCAATTTTGATACTTAAAATCTTTCCAGTTGTTTCACAAATAACAAAGAGTCCCACGAAGCCTGTATATGAAATTTAATTTTTCACATACCAAGGATGAAATCTACTTGTTTACATGTGTGTGAAGAAGAGATAGATAGTTTATGTTATGCAAAAGATACACAAAAAATGGAAGCACGAGTGAAATATGAAGGAGGTTGGCTGTGTCCCACACTTTCAATTTATCGTGTGAAATCTAAATATAAGTATATGAACATTTTATTGTTAAATTTTGTAATCTCAGTGTTGACATTCTTGAGAAAATAAGGTAAAATTCTTTTCACTAACGTCGTACGTGCTTATATATATATCACTTTCTCTCTTTTCAAGATTACTTATTTATTAACATATTCTATGGTTTACAGAACTTGCAAAATTCATCACCGCAGTAACACACATTCTCCAGAGGATTCTATCCTGGGTATCATAAAGCCAGTTTACAACACCTACTTCTCGAAGAACGCTTCTAATATTATATATCCTCCCAACGTCATCTCGGTCTTCCCTCCGGCTTACCAATCACGATAGAACATAATGTTCGTTTCTTCCCATCCGAGCTACATGGTCTGCCCACCTTAGTCGTCGCGATTTCATTATTCTTACAACATCGGGTGAGTCGTAACGTCAGTGAAGTTAGTTATTCATGATGCAGTCTCCTTCATACCCCAGTCATCTCGGCCCGCATATCTTTCTCAAAACCTTATTTTTAAAACACTCGTAATTTATGTTTATCTGCTAGGGTCGTTATCCAACTTTCGCAACCGTAAAGGACTACCGACAGAATAACCGTTCTGTATATTTTCAATTTCAAATTTCTTGATATTAATCGCGAGATTAGGAGTTTCTGGACTGAGTAGAAATATGCGTTGCCCGATACTAAGCGACTATTTATTTCTTCCGTGACCTCGTCTTTGATTGTTATACATATGCTCCGAAATATTTAAGTTTGTTTACTTTCCCTATGTTTTCGTTCTTGCATTGTTATATAAGTCCTTCACGCTGAAAATCTTCTGGCACAAAAAGCACACAAAAACTTCATCCAAAAATGAACTGTATATGAACGCATGTGAACTTTACGTGAACCTACTGACAAATTGTGAGTTTTTGTGTGCTCAATGTGTCTTTTATTGGGTTCTTACCCATAGTGCATATTTTGCAAACATTAAGGTTAATATAAATTAACGATCTCCAACAAAAGATGGCAGCACTACATCCGTATAGGTATAAGTATTTTCATTGTTACACGAAATTTCGTTGCTGCTCCTACAAATTCAAGCCTAGAGAGTTGAAACTTTCAGGGAAGAAAGTTCATAGCCATGATCGATGCCGATTTTTAATTTTATTTTTAGTTCATTGTTCAAAGAGCTTCATTGTTATAGGTTTTGATATTCACAACAATTAAGCGATTTCAACAATGAAGGAAAACGAAAATTAAAAATCAGCATCGATCATGGCTATGAACTTTCTTCCCTGAAAGTTTGAACACTCTAGGCTTGAATTTATAGGAGCAGTAAGGAAATTTCGTGCAACGTTAAGAATACATTAGAGATATACGGAGAAGGTACTGCTGCCATCTTTTGTTGGAGATCGTTGCTTTACATTGTCCTTAAGTTCATATTTACTGAAGTACACATTATCCAGAGCAAATTTTCAGGTCATTTTTAGTACATTTGCCACTATTAAGTAAACGTTTTGTGCATGAATTGGGTATCAGCATAGCAAAAGTTAATATACTGTGCACTAAGAATGTGGTTCATATAGTTCATAATAATTTCACGAGGAGTTCATAAAGTATGCACTAAAAACGTGATAAAACTGAAACATATTGTGAACTTTTTCGGGACATATTGTGCACTTTAAGTTTGCTTTGATTTTCAGTGCATTCTCAGTGTTTCAGATTGTTATCATATATATTCTGTATTTACCTATAGACCTATCTCATCACACGCTTCTACTAAGACAGAAGGTGTTACTTTGTACACTATTAAATCTGCTTCATCCGCTTATACGAACATTCATTCAAGGCGTTCAATGTTAGTAACTTTTTGTCCTCTTTTATTTTCTGAATCGCGTATTCTAACGCAAAGTTAAACAGTAATGGTCACAAGGCATCACCTTGTTTTAAACCGTTGCGAATCTCGAAACTATCTGACATATAATTACTGTACTCTGCTTTTGGAGTCGCTGAGACATATTCTCACGAGTTGAACAAGTTTATTTATTTTTTTTTTTTTTTTTGGAATTCCAAATTGTACCAGGATAGCGTATAGTTTTTCCTTTTTCATAGAGTCATATGCTTTCTTAAAATCAATGAATAACTCCCATTGTATTCCCATTTCTTCTTTAAAATTTGTCTTAAGGCGGAAATCTGGTCCAACGTGGATCTATTTCTTCTAAATCCACATTAGTGATCTCCATTTATTTTATCTACTTACACGCTTAGACGAGTTAGCAGGATATTACTCAAAATATTGTAACATGTTGGGAGTAATGAGATTCCGCGTTAATTATTACGTTTCGATTTATCGCCTTTTTTTATAAACCGGAACTATTATTAAAGTGTTTCATTGATTTGGAAGCTCCTCCTTTTTCCATATAGCACTTATCAATTGATTTAGTTCCTTGATTAGTGCCGTTCCTCCCGCTTTGATTAATTCGGTTGGAATGTTGTCTATTCTTGGTGATTTGAAATTTTTCAATTTCTTTACAGACATTTCCAACTCGATCTCGTTAGGTTAGGTCATCCACGGTTCTGCGGTATAGATTTTAAATTCCTCTGTTCTCTTGTCCGTTGTGTACATTAAGAAGTTTGTTGAAATAGTTTTTACATACATCGATAATCTTTCGTTTACGAACTCTATATTCTGCACCGCCGGAAGAACACTGTTCTTAATGAAGAATCCTGTTCCGAAATCGTGAGACTGTGTTTCTCCGTAGTAGAAAGTGTACTTGCTCTATCTTGACCTTCCCACCGGATTTCTTGTATCTCTAATATGTCCAGCTCGTACGTACTTCTCGGTCTCGTGTACCGCCACCTCAATAGTGCCCGTTTTGTATAACGTTCGTACGTTCTATGTTCCTATTCTAACAAGTAAGATTTTTGTTAATCCTGTTCTTGGAGCCCCCTGTGTTTAAATTAAGAGATATTTGAAAAGTGTGCTCTTTTATTTACTTTACCAATCTGGTCATATCCCACCCACACCCCAACACCCGGAAATATGATTGGATTCAGTTTCCAATTCCAACTTTCGTTTTTAAATTTCCCAGTCTCCCTTCAATAATAAAAAAATAATAATTTTGAGCATTAAAAGGAGTTGGAACCTTTCCTTAACAATTTTCGTGGTGTTTCGTACCATAGAAGTTGTTGCCCCGCTGTCAACATTGACTTTGCCTGGTAGGATCGATCATGCGTACATAGATACTCCTATTCGATTGTTTAATCCGTCAAAATACACTAAAAATCGGGCTATTTTCATGATATTCACCCATATGAGTGAATTCTGGGAGAAAAACTTGAACTCTCAAAGTGGAAAGTAAGGTGGACTTCTTCTCATCCGTATAACGTGTTTGAAATTGTCATTATATTTCTCGTCTAGATTTATTCATTTATTAAAAATACTTCTTCTACTGGTATTGTAAATATCTATAAGGAATTGCTTATGTGGGGATCTAAACAACTTGATCTTCAATACTTAATTAACCATTATTAATGCACCCACCAACCTCCTTTGATTCTTAAAAGGCTTCTCGCAGCTTCGATTTATACGGAAGCATTCGGGGAATCAGCCATTAATCCTAGACACTTAATATTTTACTATTTATTTCCTGCTAGATTCATTGTTATTGACGTTGCCAATTGCCAATTTACTGTTGTATAGTACATAACAACAACATATGCAACAAAGTGTAATAAATACATGTTCTTAAAATTAACAATACCCTATTATTGTCGTTGAATCTATGACTACAATCTTTAAACGTTTTCCAAATATAAATACGTTCACTCACACAATCATGTCTCGCTCGTCCGACACAAGTAAACAAGTGGCTCGCTGAAGAGTACCCGGCAAGGGTTTCGCTATCCAGTTCCATCAACAGAAATAATAGCAAGATGTTTGCCAAGTCAGTTTTTGGCGAGCCATTTGTCGGTAAACGCGTCTGCGTACACACAATTCTCGCGGTCCCCACACAAGTTAACCAATGGTTTGCTAAAGAGTACTTGACAAGCGTCTCGCTATCATGGTCTCAGAAGTAGCAAGGGGTTTGTCAAGTCAGGTTTAGTGAAGTATTTGTTAACTTCCAACTAAAGAGAGAGAGATTAAGAAAAATAATAGAGCAATACAACCGTAAACACTATCCGCGTACACACAGTCGATCAAATGCTGTGTGAGTTGGCTGTCCGGCGTAAGATCATAAGGTACAAATGGTCTTGCGTCTCTCTACCAACTTTAAACAAACTAGAGGCCCTCACAGATGGTAGGGGCCTTAACGTGGCTGTGAGGTTTTCGACAAACACCTACCTGTACCAGCATTTTAGAACTTTCATCCATTTATGAAAATGTCTTTAAAGTGGTAATTCTTAGTCTTCAGATTCGATCGTATAAAAACTTCATGGCTGTTGCAAAATGTTGTAGGAAATTTTCCACCACTAATCATAATTTCGATTCCCAAAATTTAAAGTGCAATATTTATTTTCTCCTAAAATATTTTTGGGATATTTTTTTGGAAAATTATGTATTTCCAATTAACAGTGTTACCAATGTCAGTACGCTGCAGTACGTTCTTAAAAAAAAATAGCGGGTTTGCTCTATGCAACAGCTTTATAAAACACGTCTACTGCCCGAGATTATCTTAAATTCAAAGTAAATCAAATACAAAGAGGAAATCATTTCCAATGTTACTACTATACACTAGGTTAACAAAATCTATAATTGCTAAACTGAATTATAAAGCATTGTACGTTTCATGGGAAATTAATATCCACTGTTAATTTGCTATTTTTATTTCTTCTGAATATTATTTGTGCGAATGAAATGATCGGTTTGACGTCTAAGGCCGGTCGTCCATTGGATCCGTAGTCGGACGACTAGCTAGTCGTCCGTTTACGGACGACCTAGGTCTCAGACTAAATCCCATTCGAATGGGACTAGTCGCTATTCTGATGAAGTCGGCTGTAATGTACGGTCTCACATTGCTTTTCATGTTTTGGGATTAGTCGTAATTAGTATACGGACGACTAATTTGTCGTACGATTACGGATCCAATGGACGACCGGCCTGATGGGAAACGCACCTCAGCAACACAACACAAGGATTTACTGAGGTCACACGTCTAACATTACAAACTCGGTATACGTCCCGCAAACAGGCTGGGGTACCCGGACAGTCAAGAGGCAATGTGTCGTTCAACAGGTCGCATGAAAGCGAACCATGAAGAATACACAATCGTGATTGATTATTCTTTATGAATTCAAACTGGGGTTTTCTTCACAGTAAGCCATAACAAAACATTAACAGTGTATTTGGGACATGGATGGCGAATGAACGCACCATTCGCCGTTAGTCAAATTTAGTTCCGGTGATACAACATTGCAAAATGAGTCCTGTGGGCACTGACCAACATCATGTTCGGATGAACTGCTCAGGAACAGCGCGGAAGTTGACCATCGGAAAGGTCTTTGTGCCATTGCAGACGAGTTAGGCATACACTATACCAATGTCAGTCGGTGGCTCCGTGCGATTGGTAAGGTAAAAAGTTGGACTTATGGGTGCCACGTGAGTTGACAGCGGCTAAAAAAAATCGCCGTCTGGAGGTGTCTGTGTAGTTCTCTGAGTGTAAGGAATATGCAGGAAAGTTTCCTGCATCGGATTTTCACCTCAGATGAAAAATGGATCTGAAGTGAAGAAAAATGATCTAAAAAAACAGGGCTATGACAATCTTGAACGGTTGGATCGTGATCAACGTCCAGGACAGTATCCACCCAGGGAAGGTATGGTCAATGGTGGGAGTGATCCATCATATCTTTCTCGTTACAGTGCTAAACTCTATGAAGTGCAACACAAGCATTCAGCAATGGTCAACAGATATGGTGCCCTCATGTTGCATGATAATGCCCCACCAACATGTCTTGCAAAAAAATGTGCAGGCTCTCCATGAGTTGTAGTATGAAACCCTTCCCCTCCCGCCATATTCTCCTGATCTCTCTCCCACTGAGTACCACCTCTTCCGACATCTCGTTCACTTCTTGGCAGGGAAGAAGACCTTCCCTGATGATCAGGCGGTGCAATATGCAGCTGAGGATTTCTTCGCATCGCAGACTTAAAACTTCTTTCGCCACGGAATTCAATCGTTGACTGAGCGATGGCAACAAAAAGTGGCTGCAGGAGGTGATCACTTTGATTAACTAGATGATGTAGTTTTCATTTTTTGGCCTTTGGACATGACGCACCTGGGGTGGATATTTTATTCGGACCAACCCAATAACATTGAAGAACCCATGAGAAAATGATCAGAGTTCACAAAGTAAATTTTTCAGTAACACGATTTATGAACTGTCCGTAAGACTAAATAGAGTAGTTTTAACTGTCTTTCTCCCCACAAAGAATGGTGCTGCTCTGTTTTTTTATTATTTATTAACGTAGACTAGTACATCACCCAAAAGAAACAAAGAGAAATTTATTTGAGAGTTGAGCTCAATAATATTGGTTTATCCAACCAATTTTAATCTGGTTGCATGGGTAAGTAATTTTGGTAGCCTTCTCCTTAAAAAAAAAAGATCGCACATTGAAGAGCTGAAACGGGTCACAGGGTCAAGTTTCGGACCGAGTCACGTACGTCCGGGGCAGGTCTAAAAAGTGACCCGGTTTCAGCTCTGGCACGTTGTTCGCCTTAGTAGTACTGTAAACTTAGTTGTATTTTTTTCTCTCTGATTATACTCCAGTTCCCGACCTTAGCTTGGCAGCTATCCTTGCAATGGATTTGTGATAGTTTTCTTCCGATAACTCTTTATATGTGTTTAGTCTATTAATTAACAAGCATCACTATATAAACAAACAAATCGACTATCCTGATTGAGGTTTTCCCATAATTTTCCTCTGTCCCACCAGGATAATGGTTGTTTCTTAACGGAATTAAAAATATTAATATCAGATATCCAGCAGGACTCTGTCCATTATTGTTTTGACTGAAAAATAATGATTAAATGACTTATCGCCTACATTGAATAATTAATATGTTCGTTTTCTTTAGCCGCATATATTCTTCCAAACGAGAAATTTTGTTATAAATTAACACCTAAATATCATGACACGTGTACGACGTGTACACGCTGTCAATTTTGGTAGTCTCCCTAGCAGCATTGAATATTGGGCAATTATTGGCCAGTATCGATCAAGGTTACTCAGTATCAGGCCAATATAGGCCAGTATCGACTAAGGATACCCAGTATTGGGCCTGTATTGGCCAGTACCGATCACGATTACCCAGTATTGGGCCGATATTGGTCGAATATCCTGTGGTGCTAGGGTGAGACGCAATTTTATCCCTTTACACTTTCTTCTCAGCACGGAATATCTGTTCGTTAAATACTATGTAAAGTTTCTTGTATGTTTTAGTGTTTTCCGATATTTCATTATTATTTTTTGTATATTAATATTTTTATATTGTCCACCTACACTGTTTAAAACTTTCGCCTAGTTCTCTGGAAAAAGCCAGGAAACTAAGTTGAATGAAACGCGACTAACAAGAGCCCATTGAAGAAAAATTAAACAGGCCATAATGTAAGTTTGTGGTGCGTGGAGCGAAGAGTTGTATTTTACGGCCCCATCCTTGGTAAGTACGAAGCACCTCTTTCATTCTTTTTTTTTTAATAAATAAGCGTTAAGCGCTTTACAGCAAATTAAAGAGTTCTGTTACACGAAAGAAGAGTGAAAAGGGGAATTTGTGTTGGAGCAATTCCCGTAGTTATTAATTATGCAAAATCGTCTTCCAAGATTTTGACGCCTTTTTTGTTGGCTCAGGAGGCTCATTTCTGCCTGAATAAGACCCTGATACTGGGGGGGGGGGGGGTTCCCACTTACTAGGTCGTTCAGATCGTTAACATCAATTTAAATCAAAATCAAAAAGGGTCAATATTTCGAATTAAATTTACGTTTTCCTGTTAGTGCTGTAGGTTGCACTTTATGAGCACAGTAGCATAACACAATCGACCTTGGAACGTCGGCAGATGCAGTTTCTCTAGCATCCAGTTCTCCACAGGCCTCCCATATCTGAGGTCTTTGGCTGCCACTTGCAGTTGCCCATTATCCAGCCCCAAAATTCTTGACTTCTTATACTGTGCTTTAGGATTAAAACACTGGCCCCATATTTACGCTGCCCACAGTAAATGCTGTTCTAAAGCCGCGACTGTAGGAGGTAGTTTTTTCAAGGTTCGACAGATTTTTCTCAGTTCATTTATGTGCGAGCCAAGGCTTTTTTGTTGAGCAAATGAACAACAAACTGTTCAAGATCACGTAGTATTCTTTGTGGCAAAACTTTAACTGGTTTCGCGATTTGGGCAAAAGCAGCTGTTATATTGTCCATACTTTTCCAAGTTTTCCATTAAGAAATCTTTTCTTTCCTACAGAAGGAAGTGGTTGTATCACAACTAGAAAATACATTAAAGTTACTTCTGCATGTTCAGGCCTAAGCTTTTCACCAGTGATGTGGACTGGAATATAGCGCATATTTCTTCCACTTCCAAATGATATCCAGATTTCTTCAGCACCTAGCGTTTTCAACGAATAGAAGAAAGAAATGGCAAGCACTACCATGTCGGTGACCACAATTCTTATTACTAAACATTTTTCTCCGTGAATTGCAGCATCTTTCATGTACAGAATGATGCGGCAGTCCCCTTCTTCAAAACTGGAAGAATTAAAACCGTCAATAGAAGTATATTGGCTTTCTGATGAAAGCAATATCTTATTGACGTTTGGCACTACAACTTTCCCTTGTAAAATGTGCTGAAGGCAATGCTTCCCAAGAAGCATTGAAAGATCTTGCTTGTTTCCTGAATTTCATGAAGATCCGATTCAACTTTTTAGATTAAGATGAACAGAGTAAGACTTTTCACCTGGGCACGCTTCCTCGAGAGTCTCTTGTCTGACTTTTCACTCTTCTTTCGTATAACAGAACTCTTTAATTTGCTGTAAAGTGTTTAACGCGTATTTATTAAAAAAGAATGAAAGTGGCGCTTCGAACTTAGCAAGGATGGGGCCGTAAAATACAACTCTTCACTCCAGGCACCACAAACTTACATTATGTCCCTGCTTAGTATTTTTTCAATGGGCCTTCAATCTGGAAACAAATGCTTGTTTATTGTAAGTGCATTCCGTACGAAACTTTCTATACAAGCTATTTCGTAATTATTATATTGGCACTTCTTTCCTCAAAATGCCTACTGTTCATTGTATTTCAGGGTTGAAGAAGAGGATGAAGGATGATTCGAAAGTCCTAAAGGATCAGGAATTTCTTGAGAAGTAATAGTATTTGAGAAGATGAGGACAATCAAGAATGCGTTTTACCGAGGTAGCTCGAGTAAGTCGTTCGTATCAAAGACAAGGAATTAAACATATCTTCGTTATTTTACAAGCAATCTCAAACCTTTTGATTCCAAATTGAAGCTTATTAAATATACTTTCAGAAAGATACGGACAACTTTTTAACAATTCGTAGTCGCTTTCAAGATATTCCGTGAAAACCGGGTCTCCAGAACCCCTTTTTTCTACATTTATACTATTTTCTCCAAAAGTATTCGTTTTACGTGAAATGTGTAAACAAAGATGTACATTATGAAATGTAAATTATTTTTAAAAAAGAATCAAGCCTCTATCACTTATGTTAACCAAGATATGGCCGTTTACAAATCTCCGTCCGCCATCTTGGAAAATGGTCGCCATTTTGTTTCAGGTTTTTTTTGGTAACACTTCCAAAAATACCTGTTAAAATATACTCTTCACGTAGTGAAAGTTTCAGCTTTTCCTCCAGAAGTTCAGTATGTTGTGTGTACCGATTCAACTAAAGTCCGGTGACAATACAATATTCAATTGTTACTTTCATATATTTCTATATATTTCTATATTTTAAAAGCATATTTAATTATTTTTATAATATTACACATAAATTATAGCCTGCAACGATTTGGCGCTTGACTGGTTGTAGAACACTTTAGGTTTTGGGTAAGAAAAATAACATAAAATCTTTTTAAAGACATTTTTCTTAATTCGTACTAAGAAGTAAAAAATAATTTTGTGTATGCATGACTTTTTTTTAAAAAAAAAAGCATGGGCACACCAATTGAAGAATTTATCAAGTGCTGTATATGAGAGCGTGTACGATGCTTTTCTTTTTAGCCATGCATAAACGAAATTATTTTTTACTTTTTAGTACGAATTGTTTTAAAAAAGTATGTCTTTAAAAAGTGCTTTTATTTACTTTTAGTCTATGTCACATATAGGACGTCGCTGTCATTTATAGCTCTGCTAATGAGCAAGTTGTACTTTGTGTTAAGTATGCATGAGGCGTAATTTACGCTAATTTTTTAAGTGGTATATGTTGAAAATTAAAGTGTCTTTTCCTAACCTGTCTTTTCGGGTCCGCAATGGGTACCTTTCGTTCGAATCCTCTGCCGATCGTCCTGACTTACATTTCCCTTTAGGTTGCTTCAATTTCACTAGACGAGTGTCAGGATAGTACTTTAACTGAGATACCGACCGCTACCCTCACATGCCCTGTCCTGGTCTGATCCAAAGATGGATTTAAAGACCTTAAAATTTAAAAAAAAATGTTAACCTATCTTTTATGACAGAAGAAACAAGCCCTAATTTTCTTCCTAACTTTACTTTATATCTTCAAGAGATGAATATTCACGGACATGGTGTTTAACATTGAAAGAGCTGCCCTCGTATTCAACGTAGCTAATGCGTTTGTAGTGTCGCTTTTGTCAATTCCTAGGGATTTTGTAACTTTGAAGTTACTAGTTCTTAGGGACGACGTAATGGCGGGTGGAGCGATATACTGACTAACAGATACCGGTACATAGCAGGGTTCAGTTCCGTAAATCTACGTCTCTTTTTTCCTACATAAAGAGAAGTGGCAAAGAGGATGAATGGTAAATAGCGAGGAGAAAATATGAAGACTTTACCATTATTTAGTTTACTTTAAAGTGTTTTTGTATGTCCTTATATGATATAAGTGTCTTGTGTGCTTTGTGTTTTGTACTGTAATTTTAATTTTTACATTTTCTAAACTTTATAAATGCATTTAGGAAATTTTAGTGTTTTCTATTGTAATTTCTAATTCTTAGATTTTTTTATATTTATAAATATATCTAGAAAAATTTAAAGTTTTTGTATAGTTATTTTTTATTTTTTCCCCCTCTAGAATACTTTAGAAACGTATTTAGTAAATTTTAGTGTTTTGTATTGTGATTGGAATTGTTATTTTTTTTTTTTTTAGATTTTTTCTTCTTGAAAACTTTATAAAGGTATTTAGGAAATTTTAGAATTTGTAGTTGTTAAAACTGTAAATCTATCACAAAACTGCAATGTACCATTTGTGATGTCAGCAAAAATAGAGTCCAAAAATGGCTGAAGCTAGGATTCTTCTTAAAGCTGCATAAAAGCTGTGAACAAAATGAAATAACAATATTGTAAATAACAAAATTGAAAAATAGTTTAGTATTACCTTCTTGTTCAGTGTAATTAACATATTTTCAACAAAAAGACTACAGTAATTTAATTAAAATTGCTCATTGTATTTAATTAAATTATATTATTGTTATAATATTATTGAAACGTGTTTTGTAAATAACCACATTATCAGAGTTAAATAATTATTATCTCGTTATTATTATTAATAGTTAGAAGACGGAGGAGAATCATTTGTCATAATGTGAGGGCAGGAAGGGAAAAAGGACGGAAGTGGTGAGGATGGAGGGGCGGGGGCACTGAAAGTCATGGGGCTAGAACGTCTAGACGTATAAATCCGGCCCTGTTATTTAGTCAAGGAATCATTATTGAATATTCACTGATAAATTGAGAAATTAATTTAGTTTAGGAAATTACATTGAAAAACAACGGTGGTCACGACAAATAGCTTTGCTTCCATAAATTCTGGGAATGTCCATCAGCGCTATCTAGTGGCAAAACCTTCATTTCTCGTGAATGGCAACATGGATTAACGGACACATTCTTTGAAAGCTCCTATTTGGTTTCATTTACAGAAATGCTATTCGTTTGGAATTTCAGTGAATGTTACGAGAACTTTCACCTTGTAACATCAGAACTGCATACCGCAAAACATAAACGTGCAAATACTCTGTGATGTAACAGGAGACAATATTTAACGGAACACAAATGAACGAGAGGGTGAAAGACATGAAAAACGATAAACGACTACTTAAAGCGAAAGTTTGTTATGCGTCAACTTCCGACTTCGATTTTTCCTTCTTATTGTAAACAAAGAAAGTAAAATTTAAGAGGTTAGGCTTATAACACTTAGTTGCGGCTGCTAGAACTTGCTTTATCCGATATCTATTGAAATTTTGTAAACTTGCTTGCTTCCAATGACAATACAATAGTCAATCATTAGATATACGATAGAATAATCCAGTTAACTGTAATTAATTAATTAATTAATAAAATAATGGGAAATTATCCTTAAATGCATGCAACGCCGCATCTAGTATGTGAAGTTTGGGTTGCCTATCTCGCAGGGAGTTTAATATTCATCTATAATACATAAAGAATCAATTAAAAAACGGATTTTAAAAAAAACAACACCTTTTTAAGATGGACTAAAATTATATGTAAGAGCACCCACGCTTTTATTTTCTTATTCATAAGATTTATTCAATTTATTATTTTTTTTTAGTTTTTAGTGCATCTTAAAAAAAGTATGTTTTTTAAAAATCCTTTTCTAATTAATTTACTCTGTAATCATGTTTCATCTCTGGTACAAATCTCGCAACGTTAATTTAACTCATTTCCCGACGTCATACAATGATGAAATTTTGCACAGCGACGTAAGTTGGGTGACAATACAACATTCCACTGTTACTTTCATATATTTCTGTATATTTATATATTTAAAAAAAAACATAATTTAATATTTTGTTATTAGAGACTTCTTTATCCTAAAATAAATACTAGCCTGCTCCACGTTTGGATTTGGCTGGTTGCAGAACACTTTAGGATTTGGGCCACAATATATTCGCTGGAGAAAAAGTATGAACACTGAAATAATCCGAAATAAATAATAAATAAATAAAATTAAAAAGGGACTTAAAAAAAATATGAATCGTAAAATAAAAGCGTGGGTGCTCTTAAATATCATGATTTTATGATCAGGTAATCAAGTACACCCACGATTTTATTTTCCGATTCATAAATTTATTATTTTTAGTCCATTTTTCTTTGTTTAAAAAAGCATGTTTTTTAATATTTATTTTTTAATACGTGTATTGAGTTTTGTTGAGTAGATCTGGCTGTAATAACACCCGTGTCGTAAGAGTATGTCCCTGAAGCCATCACAGGGAGGGAACACAGGGAATGAGTGAACGTGTTACCGTTTTTTTGTGTTAAACAGAATGTTTACATCGAGTATAATGAAAAATAATAATTTAACTTGGCCTCATCTAATCTAACTTTATTTCCGTATTTGTGTAAAGTGTTGAAAATGCAAAAGGAAGAAATTATTTATTTATTTAAAGCACATATCCTAGATCCAGCATGTGGTAGCCATTTTACATTAGGAAGTAACGTACAAAAATAGGAAAAACGAAAAAAAAAATGTAACAAAATAACAAAAACAGAAAAGAACTATAGTATGAACAGAAACAAATAGATATAAGAAAATAGAATAGATCTGATAATAAGATAACTCCCTATCGCAACGTTTCACAAAGATAGTTTTGCGAAGGTTTGCGAAGGTTTTGCGAGTTCTGATGTAAAATTAGTCATTGCCCCTACTGTTAGCTGTCGGAACACATAACTGAAGCAAGAGAAGACCATTTGTGTGGACAAAACCATTCATTATGTTATAAAGAAATCTAAGATCGGAAAATGTACAGCGAGTAAGGAGATCATTTAGTTGAAGGTGGGAAATGATATTAGTTTTGAATACTTGAGATACAGAGGTGACCCAGTTCGAAATTTGACCCGATTGACGCGATGACCCATTTCAGCTCTGGCGAGATGGGAAGGACATCTGTTATTGACTATACGTATGAAGAAATTATCCATAAATACTGTGAGAAAGAAGTTATGTTCTTAGTGAAAATAAAATAGAAAAATTAACACGTGGCCGGCCGGGAATCAAACCTCGACATTCCTACCATACTTGAGCAGAACGCTCATAGATGGTGAAGTCGATTGGTACTACGTCAGGGATACACTTCAACGACAAGGTGATGTACTGATAAGCAGTTTTCTTTGTGAACCTGAGTAGCCATATCTGGATTTCACTCTAAGGATGGAAAACAGGTTTTATTCCTTCAAACTTTGGAATCATCATCATCAATATCGTTCTGCTTCATACGTGAAGCTATCTTTATTCATTTGGATCATGCTCTTTCCTTCTTGCCTTACCATACGATTTAGTAGACACAGCTTACAATTATTTTTGTTACTTGTTTTCTCATCGGTTCACGGAAAATATTCTTCTTCTTCACATCAAAGCGGAACAGCAGAATCCTTTGTACGACGAGAAAGTTATTTAATCAAAAATTATTGAATTTCAATCGAAATAAGTGGTTTCCAACGAAATCCTCTCGCTTTGGGTACAAAATGTGATCTTTTCAGATAATTCCGATGTTTTGCGGATGTAATTTAATCTTCAAACTTGAAATCATCTTTTCAGAGTAATTCATAACGCATCATGGGTAATAGTCAAGTTTGTTATCCACCATTATTTTCCACGAAAGTTATGGAAATTACAGTATTAACGATATTTACGTTCGTCTTAACGTTGTCCCGCAGTTGCCAGGCTAGACGGAGGCATAAAGCTTAAGATCGCTAGTCGCGAGGCAGCAGGTTCAATTTCCACGAAATTGAAGTTCTTTCTCTTTTTCATTCCTAAAAGCATTTATTTCTTACTATGTATAAATAAATGCTCCCTTTTGTTTATATTTATATTTTCAACATTTTATTGCGACGTTTTCATGTTCAAAATATAAAATAATCATCTCAATAGATATAAATTCATCTAAAAAAAGATTACATTTTTTTTTATCGAAAAGAGGTCAGATAGATCTCATCTTTCGTCAAGCGGAAATTTCTAACTTTATCTCCGACGAAAATCCGGTGGAAAAGCTATTTTCGCTCTCATAACATGAAATATTCAGTTCAATTCGAGCGGAATTCCTCTCTCCCGAATTTTATGTGTAGTGAATGACTCTTTCCCCACTACTATTTTCGCCTTCTTCTTCTAATTTCACACAGGACAGATCTTTACTTGAAAATCAGAAAACTGACGTTAAAAGAAAACAAGTGTCCCTTAAGAAAAAAAAACATAATCAATCTGTTTTTCAAAGTCTGACAATTTTCTTATATCCTTTCAAAACTCGGATTTCGGTTTCAAATCGGAAGTTATTATTCCGCTGTATGCAAAAACATTAATATAGTACAGGTATTCATTTACATAAAATTTAAGATAGGATACAACCCCCCCACCACCACCACCACCTTCCAGAAAATTAAAGAATATTATAAACATACAGTTTTGATGAGAAACTGATATAATTTATTACAAATTTCCGAAAATCTGGTTTGTTTGAAATATAATAAAAACGAACGGCTCTCCATGAATTGCACTACGAAACCCTTGCTCTCCCGCCATAGTTTCCCAAACTCTCTCCCACTGACTACCACATCTTCCTGCATCTCGATCGCTTCTTGGCAGAGAAGACCTTCCCTGATTGTCGTATAGTGCAATATGCAGTTGAGGATTTCTTCGCATCATAGACTCCAGATTTCTTTCGCCGCGAACTGCAGACAGCGACTACTTTGATTAACCAGGTGATGTAGTTTTCATTTGTTGGCCTTTAGACGTGACGCGTCTGAGGCGGACATTTCATTCGCACGAACCCAACCGAATATTATCCATGGATCTCTGAAATTGAAATCTGAGTGTAAGTAAACCAATTAGAAACCCTGGCAGCGTTTCTCAACCTTTTTTTCATGCCGTTTCATACCCTTTTTTACCATGACTTCTGCCCAGCGACACCCAAAACGAAAAATAATTTTCTTGTTTATAATAAGCGGTTTTGTTCATATAATGTTTCTTAATTCGTGTAACTGAGAATTAAACCTGTAAAACGAAATCTTTCAAGATATTTCCATTAAATTTTCTACAGTTGCTCACAAAACCCTGAAGTTTTGGCGCTGTGAAAATAGATTTCCTAACTAAATTTTAGGCCTAACACCTCTTTTGGTGATTCAATCTCAAAAGTGATCCTCGCTTATAGGAAAATCAATGTTAATTCAGAGGACTACTTTTCCATGTCTAATTTTATAAATTATTACCAAGAAGTAAGTCAAGCGCTGACTTCTGTCTATAAAATATTGTAACATCTTTCGATCTCGATCTACTTCACTTTTTAGTTTGAACCCCCCAAAAAGGGGGGTAAAAATTTTGTCTCACAGTGTCGAGAGTGGGTTTTGTTAGTAATTGTAGAAAATTTCATGCAAACATCTCGAAAACTTTCGCTTTTACTGGTCTGTTTCTCAGTTACACGAATTATAAAGAGTATGTATATTAAGAGTTGTGTATTGAAGATTATCAAAGTATAATTAAAATAATTATGTAGACGCTTGCAGAATGCATACGATATTTCTCTACACTTGGAGTAAGTTCAAATTTACTTACTTTATTGCTGAAATGTATGTTGCTTAGTGTGCTAGTCTAGTTTGGAAATAACAGCGCGCTTGTGTTGGGAACTCTATGAGGTTATTTATCAATCAGTATAAACGTGCAGAGAAACCTAACGAACCTAACCTAATGGAGACAAAACGTATATGAGATATTTCCTGTCCGCTTACAATTGGGAACAGCATGTTGTAGGATCAGATTCAAGCGGTTTCGCAATTACACCCATCCTGTATTTGAAGCTGATAAATACGTGCAAATTCTGAGCGAAATATAATAGATTTTTAATATTTGGATACATCACGAATTCACGATGTAAACTTTCTCGTCTTACACCTACTTTAAGCAATTGTTGGTATTGTAGACATGCATATATTTCATTAAAAAAACTGCCGTGATACATCCAGTATTTGTATTTATTTTCAGTAATCATGAAAAAGCACCTACAAATTTGGTTTACCTTATAGGAAAGTCTCAGTTTTCATGTTCGTACATGCATGGTTCCTTATCGTAACCGTGATCAAGTGTTCGCTGCCGCCATTATCATTTACTTCAGCAGAAATGGGAAATATTCTCACTAATTGCAATCTAATTGAGAAATAGAAAAACTAATAAAATGAGCCACTCACTCAGTTGCCTATCGGACTAAGTCCATTTTTCTTGGAAAGTTGATTTATCAATTTAAAGCTCAATCCAAGTGAGTTTTACCGCCTTCTTCATTTTACGTCAATTATTCAAATTTCAGTAGAGGAAAACAGAAATTAACTTTCACTGACTAAAGTTCGTTTCGTCCTTCAATAATGACTACAATTAGTTTTAACAAGATATTAATTGTAAACTCAGACACTTTTGGAACAGTGTGCAGACAATTTTGGAACAGAATTATGTTCCAATAGTGTCTGCACACAATCCTGCAGTTACCACTAGCATTTATTTAAATGTAATTTTACTCATTATTGAAGAACGAAACGAACATTGGTCTGTGAAAGTCAATTTCTGTTTTCCTCTACTGAAATTTGAATATTTGACGTAAAACAAAAAAGGTGGGAAAATCCACTTGGATTTAGCCTTAAATATATCTAATTGAGATAATCTTTCAGTTGACAAACAGGTTTAGATCTCGTTCAATCCACTGAACCTAGAGTGTAGCATCTGTCTTGGTAACTCATAAATGTGGTGGATTAAGCTACAGATATAAGCTCAAAAAGTTTGATCATCTAAAATTTGTTAAAATTGACTTGGCCCGACAGGAAAGTGAGTGACTCAAATCATGGCGTAAGCCACGGAAGTACCTTTGTTTAAGTTTTCGAGGTTCTGGCAACGTATTTCTGTCTCTCTATACTGTTTTGTTTGTGCTGCTTTCATCACTGGCAGTTTAGTCCAATAAGGAAGACGCTGGATTTCAAAGTGAGCAGCCGGTTTTCAAATCTCGCTTTAGGCTTCTATATTTTTCTCTTGGTCTAAGCACTCCTGAAAACTAAATGGTGGCTGGTTTCTATTAGTTAAGCTACTGGAAATTCCAGACAGCCTAGAATTCTCTAGAGGTGTTTCGGAAATTTTTAATAGTGCACAAAAATAGTTGTTAAATAACTCCAGATTTGAGAAGCAGTCAACAACTCCTAACGAACTAAGAAAAGGAGGCATCTAAAATTTATGCAGTTTCTTTACCATCCAAATCTGTATAATACATACTGTACATAAAGCAATTACAAATATATGGAAGGTTATTAAGAAAATGAAAGTACAAGGGGAAATATATAAGAGCATATTTGGAATAAAATAACAGAGACAGTAGTGTTGTAGTATTTAGTGATGTACATAATATAATATTGTGGAATCAGCAGAAATTTCAAGAAACATAATAGCTTAGAGCTATTGGCTTTTTACGTCATGTGTTTGTTTGGAAATAAATTACGATTACTCCATAGATTTTGCCAGCGTTTTCAATTTGAGAGTTATAAAGCCAAATTTGAGACGGTGCAAGTAGAGTTCCTAAGGGTTTCTGTCGATTTTTAACCGTGAACATATTAAAGTTGACGTTGGGGGTGCTCGAGAATTTGGAGTCTGACACCCCCATTTGGAGGATCTCGTAGAATATCTGGATTAGTCTCAGAAATAAAATTATTGGGCTGCACTATTCAAAGTGTATAGTTAATTTGCTTTGTAGAAATAAATGCAGCGCCCCTTATTTAGCTAAAATCATATAGTCTCATGTAAAGAATAGAACTTTCTTTTTAAAAACATTGCACAGTGTTTGAATGTTGTTTAAAGGATCTTTCTGTCAAAGAAGAAAGAAAAGGCTTCCCCTGAAGTTAAGATCTGCCTTCTTGATGCTGATGATATAACAAGTACTAATTTGTTTAGGCGAAAAACTTAGTATAAATTTACCCACGCTAGTTCTTAATAACGAGATCATGGTCTGCCAGCGTGAAAAAAAAATATTTTTTTCCCTTACTTTAATTTCCTTTGTTTCTTCACGTCAAGGAAAAGTAACAAAGAATTATTAAACACTGATTGCAAGACCCAATTAGAAAGAGGATTCTAAAATATACTTATTAGGTTAAATATACAGCAACTGAGAACCCAATATTTGTTACAAACGATTCTTGGAAACACAGAAACTATAAAAAGTGACGCAGTTTTTTTTTTCAATCCTTCAAAACTTTTAACAAACTATCATTCAAGGCCACAAAGAAGTCACATTTGTTGTACCAGTGACTCTGAATGTGGAAGATGCGCCTTTAACTAGTTACGTTATTTTTGTCTCTCTCTCATCTTCTCGAACGATGCAAACAGTGAATGAGTCAGAAATCATAATATGTGATCCACGGGCTTGTATTTAACACCTGGATGAGTGAAGGTTATTTGAATGCTAATAAGGTTTGACGTTGATGGTCACTGTCTCGGTAGTTTGTCGCATTCACGTGTTTTTACAAACGCTTCTTCTTCAGGATGAAAAGGAAAGACTAAATACAGACACATATATTGAATATGATGTAAACTGTTATGTCATATAATGCAAATCAAAGAATATATGCATAAAAGATTGTCCTTTAGCAAGTTTACGAAGTGCATGATACTAAAATTAGAAACAAACTGCATGAACTGTTCTGAAGCGACTCGAGGGTTCTTGAAGTGCTACCTTCGCTACAATATCATTCGCTCTTATTTAGATTTCTAATATCTGTACTTCCTGATATAAAAAGGACGTTCTAACTTTCTGAATACTTCCCTCTACATAAAGGGCTTAACATGTGGTCAAAACGTCCTAAGCCATAGATACCTAAATGCTTTAAAAATAATTAGAAAACGAATTAAGTGCTTTTTCCGATCATTTCTGTAACACTATGTTGATAAGAACACTTGCATTACTCTTTTATTATCACTTCAAAAGCAAAATATTTCAACATTTTAGAACAATATAATGCCAAGTTGTATTCAAAAACGTCAAACTGTGCGAGCATAATAATTAACACTATTACCAGGTATATTTCTGATATGGTTTGTATGATGTAATTGCTTAGGTTGTTGGAAAAAATGGTGAGGTCCTTTCACACACAAAGCACGGGTCGGCCCTGGTTTAATTAACGTCAGTTCACATAGAATCACACAGAACGAAGAACCTTATCGAATTTCTTCCTTGGCTCGGACCAAGGATGTCCAGATTGTGGGGGATTGGGTCTATATGACGCGCAATGCGTGATGGCAAATTTTGGTGGAGACAGAAAACGATAATTTTAAGATGTTGTTAAAACAAATTTTCCTTCGAGTACTTGAACATTTTTTAACTTTGCTTAAAGCATATAAAAGCACAGCTGTTATGACGATTAAACATGTCAACGTTCCTCATTTTCACGTGGAGAATATTCATACATCCCCTTCTTCTATTATGCTGTGTTGTTGACTTCGAAACTATAGGGCTGAGGGAAAGATTGCTCATTTTGGTGTGGATACTGTTGGTCCTTTACATGCAACATGTTTTTTATTAATAAAAAGTACTCCCGCTTGCTATACCAAATGCTTACAAGGAACTGTCTGCGATGACCGTGTTGTAAGAACCGCAATTTCTTTAACTAAAAGTATTCGACAGATGAAGATAATGGGTGGTTGTTGGAATACGTTGCTTGCGTCCATCGAATATTTTGATACGTGCAGGTTGTACCTTACCTTTTTCATTTGGATATCGCGTATCCAAATGTTTTCAAATAGGTAATAGCCGCTACTATAGGTGAAAGCGTACCCTTACCTTTTCTAACCCGCTTCTGCAACCGTTCCCTTCGTAACCCACTTGGAACACTGTTTTAGTAATAATAATAAAAAGGCATAAATTACAGTTTGTGAAGAAACGTGCAGCTTGAGAAACGCCGTGAATGGTTTATGGAATGAGTGGGAATCGACGATCAAATAACAGATCCTTCTCGGTTACTGGAAGATGAAGTTTCTTTACAAGTACATTGACAATATGATAGCTTTATGATAAGTTTTTCGGTGCAATTACCAGCCATATTTACACAGATGGTGCTAGTGTCTTAGAAGCTTCAAAAGAGAAACCAAATAGTAAGGAAACACGTGAACGTCACAATTTTTACAATCTGGATTCTGGAAGTGTTGAGGAACGCCTTCATCAAATTTTCCACACGATCTACTTGTCACTGGCGAAAGATATAGACTTTTAATATGTTGGTGTAAAAAACATAGGAAGAAGCAGAACTTGACGAAAAAGACTGTAGCAATCGAAGCTAAGAGTGAAGGTGATTCTCAATCTACAGACGGGGAGTTGCAGAGTATGAAGAAATGCTGGGTTCAGAAAGGATTTCTGAAACTGTATCCGCTTGTGGTCCAGTTTCCCAAACTTAAGCGCTTTTATAAGATACTTACTATTATCTAGATGACTAGTTGTTCAGCAGAAGGTACAAATGAGTTCCTTGACAGAATTTTATATGTACCGGCTGTCCAAAAAGTCATGCAACCTGCACTTTCATAGTACACGTAACTATTAAATTATAACACACAGATACATGGTTCTTGTACGAAATATAGCCCTGTATATTGGGAATTTTTTTTAAAATACTAACAAACGAAAAATGAACCATCTGTCGGACACGGTAGTAAAAAGAAATGTTGCCAGACTCGGAGAAATATTTCGGCCTGAGCCAAAGTTGCCTAAAGGCCTTAAAATTAAATTCAAATTCGGAGAAATATTTGTACAAACTGTGTATATTTCCAGACAAAACCCATTTACGTAGCTTGTTGCAACCTTTTTTGGTATATCTAGAGAGTCTGCATACTTACTCATCGAACATGATAAGGAAACTCTAAATCTAAAACTTTACAAGATATAAACATTTGATATCAATGGTGTATTCCGAATACAATGAGGCAAAGATCTGAAATACACCCTTGTGATTTAGAAACGGTTGTAGAGAATGAGACCGTATATTGGACAGGAGTAATCGAGTAAGGACCACACCTAAAACTGCACAGTACAATCATGGCGGCCATCTTGAAGTCCGCCATCTTGGATTCAGATAAAATTTTGTGAATAGGAATGGGGTCATGTGACATTGTTTTGGGGTAGCTTTTCACCATAAACACACATCTGTCGTTAGTTTCGGCTTATCTCAAACCATAAAAGAGTTTTAAAAAGTAATGGGTGGTCGTAATTAATAATTTTCTTTTTAGTAAATATTTTTCATCTCGCAACTTCAAAAATTGTTGCAATCCATGTAGAAATACTCTGTGCAAAATTTCAACACTATCAGATTTCAAATTTCAGACCTTTGCGTTATATTGTAGAGTGTACATGCATTCAAAACTTTGGGTCGCGGGCGGGCCGGTTCAATATTCTTCAATTGAACTAAGTTTTCTCATGGATAACTTTGGTCCGACATGGAACCATTTTAGGGGCTGGGTGCAAAGAAATTTAAAAAAAAAAGATATATATTTTTCTCCATGGTAATTAACGGCCACCCTAATATTTATTCCATGTCGGACGATTAGCTGCTGTTCATTATAATCCCTTCGTATGAGTTCGACATTCTTCGACAAATATCCAACGAGGAAATTATTAAGTTGCAACAACGACAGAAAGACAGAAACTATTGCAGTACATGCACTGATAGTTTGTAATTCTAGTTTAATATGTACTGCATAAATATATAATGTACCGGTATTATAAGTATTATTGTGTATTATCAAATGTGTTTGGTATTCAATACATTACGAGTATAATTCCTTTTCAAATAAAGTAAGAACTGTATTGGTAAGCCTCGGCCGTTTATTTACTCTTTAAAAGAAAAATGAAATGGAAGCAATTAGTGAAGGTTTATGACAGAATGCTTATTTGGAGGAGACGAGTCTCTGAAATTACGGGGGACAACTACGTGATAGTCATTGGAGAGGGGTATTCCTTGTTCGGGCCATGACAACAGCAACATCTTTGCAACTCATACTAAGTAGAAAAGTAAATAAGCAAAGGGACTGGTCTCGGGTCTTAAACTCTTTAGTGTCAGCGAGAGTTATGAGAAGAATGAAATGGAAATACGATACAGATACAAGCTGACGTGAGAAAAACGTGTAGCCACCAGGAAAATGAGTGTAGGGTCACGAAAGCTTTTGGAGCCCTTCATGTACACATTCCAATAAAAGCTGAATAAGAACGACAAAGCGGTTTCAAATAAAATTGAACAAAACAAGTGAGTTAAACTTCTGATCGCCCATGATGATACCTTCTTTTTTTGTCATTTTAGGGGGAACATTTCAGATGACATGATACCAATGAAAGCAATGATGAATACGTTTATTCATAAATTCAAATAGTCTTAGGAACAAATTACACAGCATAAGTGTTTAAAGTGTTTACACAGCCAAGGGCGCCCATTAGGGGGCAAGGGGGCGCTTGCCCCGTAGCCAGAGAAAATTATACTAATATGGCACAAAATGAGGGGATCATGTCAGACAAAACTTAAAAGAAGAAGGCAGTATGTGTATGGGCGCTGTCCTTGTTCCCCCCCCCTGAAAATCACAACATGTGTTTTTGTATACAACCCAAAATAAACCCTGTTGAAAATGATCACTAACGGGCTGTTAGTTTTACGATAAAGAAAAGTCGTATTTTTAGGTAGATTTCGAAGAAAATATACCTATTGAGATCGGTACGATATGAATGTGTATATATATATATATATATATATAGGGGTTGGACAAAAAATCTAAAACGTTTGAAAAAGTGTGAAAATCATACCTAGTATGGTGTGGGGCCTCCTTTTGCGTCCAAGACAGCTTGGATCCGACGTTGAATGGACGTATACAGCTCCTGAATCGTGGTGTGTGGAATGTTGTATCATTCTTCCTCCAAAACATGCTCCAGTTCCTTAAGGGATGTTGGTGGAGGGTAATGAGACCGAACACGCCTTTCTAACACAGACCACAATGGCTCAATGATGTTCAGATCTGGTGATTGTGGGACCCAGGGGAGGTGTGATAGCCCCTGGTCATGCTCCTCAAACCATGATTGCACCGTTTTTGCAGCGTGACAGGGTGCCAAATCATCTTGGTAGATACCATCACCATCCGGGAACAATGTGTGGGCCATGGGTAGAACCTGGTCCCCCCAAATGGCCTCATACGCCTTAGCATTCATCATTCCATGTAGGGCTATGATGGAACCTGCAGAAAACCACGATATCACTGCCCATACTGTAACAGAAGCACCCCCATGCTTTACAGTTGGGCGCAGACAGTCTGGATCATAGGCCTGCGACGGTGTTCTCCATACGTAAACACGACCGGTTGTTGGAAACAAGGTGTAGGTCGATTCATCGGAATACATTACGTGTTTCCACTGATCAAGCGTCCACTCCTTGTGGTCCTTGCACCACTGGGTACGCCGCTTAGCATTTACTGCTGTGACCAGAGGTTTGGCGATCGCGGCCCTGCCATGAATTTTCATTTTATGAAGTTCCCATCGCACTGTTTTTGATGAAACCGGGTTCTGTAGGCCGGAATTGAGTTCAGACGTAATTTTCATTGCAGTGGTCTGCTTTTTAGCTGCTACAATCCGTTTTAATGCCCTCCTGTCCCTATCGGACAGGATTGTCTTTCGACTACTGTTGTGCTTTGCAGACGTTGTTTGCCCATGCATTGTGTATGCCCTCGTGACATTGGACACAGTGCCTGTCGATACTCCGACAATGGTCGCCACTGTTGTCACTGAAGCTCCAACCAGACGGGCACCAACGATCATGCCTCTTTGGAAGTCTGTCAGGTCGCCCATTTTACCGCACCACTTGCACACCACGACACTCACAGGTGAACTGGGTACTGCTGACGGAAGAGGAAGGTTCACATGACACATTGAAAACAAAACACGATCAGCAAAAGCAAAACGTGGTGTACAGTGTCGGGTCACACTTACGTGTCCTGTATGACGTGTTTTCAGTTTTTTTTGTCCAATCCCTATATATATATATATTTATATATTAACACGCTAGCGGCCATAATTTTGAAGATATTTGAACCAAATTTTTATATGTTGTTTCTAGGCTTAATAGCTCGGTTAAGTTCGTTAATGAGCAAAATCGGTCGCCATCTTGGATCCAAAATTTGGCATAAAGGTGCATTATGACGAGTAGCTTAGGTAAATATCACAACATTTGGGAAAAGTCGCCATCTTGGATCCAAAATGACCGCCCAAAATCCCATTTTGCACACCGTTTGAGCTGGATAAATTAAATTTTACTTGTAGTTGTACTACCACAAGTAGGTCACGACAAAATAAGGAAACTTTCAAAAAGTCGTCAACTTGGATCCAAAATGGCCGCCCCAAAAACCCAATTTCCAAATCATTGAAGGTAGAGAAACGAAATTTTCTTTGAAGGTGTATGACCAAGAGTAGGTTACAATAAATGGGGCAAATCTTCCCTTTGGGGGCGCAGCCAACCGTGGGAGGGTGAAGATGTACTCCGTGGTGGTGTAGTGCTGCAGGGAGATTTTGGTTAAGATAAAGGAGGCGCATCCTCTCAAAAGCACTGAAGTTGGGGGGCGAGCCCCGGCTCCCAGCGAAACTTCGAAATCTACCTCAGCCTGTAGGCCTACCGAGAGGGAAAATTTTTTTTTTTTTAAATTAATACATTGTGAGTGAGCACTTCCTCTAAATATGCACAAACCTAATTGCGCAATGTTGAAGTTTCAACGATAATTTCCTGTTTGGTTTGATGTCGCTTAAAAAACTAACTCAGACGAAATTTCTGAGAGGGGCTGGCAGAGCATTTGCTCCGAGTACCGGAGAGTCAAAATAGTAGATTCTTTTATATAAAATGCCGTGTAACAGTCATTTGGATACAGAATTGGCCCTGTGGGTGGCGTAACTCAGTAGTAGACTAGAGTGCTCAATTCTGGTGCGTGGGGTCTCCAATTCTATCCTACCTTGTGTCATATGGGCTTTGTGGTAAAAAAAAAAAAACCGTGTGGATTTATGTTCTCGAAGTTCTCTCGTTTACTTCCAGTTTCTTCATTCTACCAATTCTCCCACCATCATTCATTCGGACTGAGGCACAATTGCCTAAAGACCTTAAATAAAATTCAATTTAGTTCACCGAATGGACGCTGAACCGAGTTCTTTTCCGGAGAGGAAGAAAGTTTTTTTTTTTTTTTACTTTTTATAGAACTAACACAAAATCTAATCAGCCAGCCCAGTGGAAAGCCTATATGGACGTTTCCACTTCAGAAAAATGAAAATATGACATCATACCATAAAAAGAATAGAAAGATTATCCAATCGTGGAATGTACCCGTACCCATGTACTGGTTGGAGTGAAGGAATACAAATCAGAAGGTTTTCCAGGTTCGAAAATCGAATCGCACCGAATACATCTGCATACATGAAGAGGAGCTCTCTCGAAACTTAGTAGAAGTAGGAGTATGTCATGAAGACAGTGGGCATTATTTGTTAGAAGTAGCCAGAAGGTGAAGTAAAGGTATGAGGACAGAAAATTGGCACAAAGATTTACGCGTATGAAATAAGTGAGCAAGGACAATTTGCGGATAGCTATGTTTTATTTTGTTAAAGGAAGATCAACATTTGACGTTCTCCTAATTCATGTGTTGTGTGTATGTTATGATGCGATGGAAAGTTTGAGCCAAACTCAACGCCTTGAACTGATGTAGTCGAATTCTATATAAAGCACCGTAACTTTAACAAATCTTATACTGGGAAACACTTCTATGCAATGGGTGTCCCTAAAAGGACACAACGTACAACATTTGCAAGCGTGTGAACTGGAACATAGCAGCTGAAATAAAAATATATTCTGGAAAAACAGCTAGCAACAGGGCCACCGTAGAGCTCAGTAGTAGAGCGTTTGCGTAGCATTCGGTAGGTCGTGGGTTCAATCCTAGCAGTCGACCATCCTGACTGAGGTTTGTACAGGGCTTTTTTTCAGTCACACCAAGCAAATGCCGGGATGGCACCTTCAACATAGGCCCTGGTCGACACCTTCCCGAATTCTTCCCCCCCCCCCCTTCCAAGGCCATTCTCAAGCTTATAACCGTTTATCTGGAAATCTGTGAATGCCGAAATTTTCTGTCCAATACTTTGGAGATATTGAAAGTGAACGAGATTACTGTAACATCGTGTACAACATAAATTGTTATTTACGAAACATTGTTTAGAAAGTAAACAATCATAAATCACAAATCGCATATATTATTTGTGTCATAAATGATAAATCGCATGTCGTAAGTCATAAATCACATATCATTGGAGACATCACTGGTAATATCAGCTGAACGTCAAGTCAGAGGAATCAACGCTTGACCTTGATCTTAATGTAGAATGTGCCTTTATCCTATCAAGATTTTGGGAAAGGTTCAGTTTTATAACAAATAAAAATCAACCAATTAAACTTACTTCCGTGCACCCAACAGTTATAATTAGGGTCAGGATTTTTCCGGTAACTCATAAATAACCCTCTCTTCGTACTAAACATGAACTGTACTGCCTTTTTTTTTCTAACATTAAATTTTAAACAATAATCAGTTGAATCACAACGACCATTGAATTAATTTTTAACGCCGCATTCATTGTTAAGCTATGTTAAAATTAATAGTTTTATTTTGTTAATGCAGACAATGTACTACGCTACGCAATTACCGACTTTGCGGTACCATAAACTCTACACGCCTAACGAAAACCTTGAACATAAAGTTAAAAGCAAATGAGCATTAGTGCACGTTTTTCCTATTAACATTAGAGTTTTATGTAGCATATTAATGATATTTTTTCTGTGAAATGTTCAATATAGCCTGTTTCAGGTTCTCAACTCATTTGAGCCTTTTTTAGGTTCTATAGGATTCTCATATTTGATTAAGAAATGACTGAAACGAATATATATGTTACGATAGTGGTCTTAGCAAGTAACGAACGAAATAGGTTAAACCCGAAGAATCGTGGTCCTGCTTTTTTATGCTTTCCGTGAGACACTGGTATTCACATCCATACAAGATCTTAATATTGACCCGAGAATGGGATGAGTCTTTATTCCAGCAAGGATTTCAACTGGAAGTTATTTCTATAAACAAACGACACTACTGTGTGTCTCCATTGTAATAAACCAAGGCAAATATTTATATAACTGCCATGAACTTCATAAACATACTTAAAATCTACAAACAGGAAACTAAATGGATCAAAATTATGTATATTAAGTGCATTGATGAGAATGCCGGGATTGTACTTTCTCAACCGTATCCCGGCCTGAGCCAGAGATGCGTAATGGCCATAAACATATTAGTTTATTAAGCGCATTGCTTAATAAACAGTGAAATTTTAGAGGAAAAATAGTGCTCTGCTTCTTTTATTCAATAATTCAGAGCTTCATTTGTTCTTCCTGTTAATTGTATTGAGGGTAAAAGTAATCTTATTCATGATTTTTTCATCCGTTTTTAAAATTACAACCTAATTAAGAACTACAATGTCGTTTGTTCTTCTTTTCAAAAATATTTAGCGTTTCGGATTATCCTATTCCATAGTACTTTACGTTACTGACTAAATATGATAATAAATTTCTTCCTTACGGGAAATTTTGGTTAGATCAGAAATTCTAATCAGAGCCCGCGGAAGACTGAAGTGCTACGTATCAAAACAGATTAGTCAAATAATGTACTACAATAATTCCCAAACATTAATAATTCCTGAACTCATCTCTAAGGCTATTAAATTGTTATCGAAGTGCATGGAACTCACAAGCTACTCTAACATATTTAAGAAGAAAAGTAACGATTTTATTCGAAAAACTAAATTAGTTTTTATCAGCCAACATGTTAAAATTCAAAATTAAGCGTTTTATACTAGTCGAAGTAGTGTCACGCTTGGCCTTCGACGTTTTTATGTAAGTTGTTGTATGTTGGACTCAATAGCCATTAACTTTAGTCATAATTTGAGCGCACATCAAGCCTACTTCTGTTCTTGGTTTTCACTAGAATTAAAAAGGAAAATTCCTTTTCACTTAAATATGAAGCATGTATGAACTGTTTTAATGTCTCATCCTAAAGCTAAAAAATTTATCTTTTAATGACATGCAGAAAAGCCGTTCAGTTTAAAAGTTTAAAAAATAGTTTAAATGCCAGAATCAAATATGGTATCAAATCATTGTTCCGTTAGTTTTATTGACAACATAGATGAACTTTTAAAATATAATAATGGAACTGAAATCCAACTGACTTCAGTGGGTTTCTTGAGCTCCTTCCTTCATCTGCCACAAGGAGCTCACAACGTACCAAACATCCCCTCTGGATCCACCGGTGGCTCGCGCCTGATACCTTGAGAATCACTGGTCCTCTCTACCTTAATATAAATTTAGAAGCTGGTGGAGAATTCTCCTGGTATTTGGAAACCAGTTTGTTGCAACAAACATGACCTATTCACAAAACCATAGAAGTTAAGGATTGTCGATGAAAGTTGGCGGGGATAAAAAATGCTGGGATACAGATGAGGATGTGGTATATTGAACACACACCATTAAGTGTACCTGAAACGAAGAAAATTGAAAACGATTGGGTTTCGCACCGGAGACCTTCCAAATTATAAACAATTCCCTTAATTAAGTAGTAACATCTTTTATTGTCTGTTCAAGGTATTAGGAATGACCATCTAATCAACACTGAAGTGCAAAGTGATTTAGAAAACGAACAGAAAAGATTGTTTACGCTAATTTCATTTCAAGAACAACAAACCAATCTTTCTCAACTGAGAATTAGGAATAATTAGAAAAGTACACAAAGATTCTCACACGGAGGTAATTGTTGACATCAACATTATTTGAAATTGTCCCAGTTCGTTTATTTCCTTTCCTTGTCTATTGCTATTTTGGGGAAAGGAAAGGCAAAATAAAGAACCTTCCGTATTCTATTCGGTTAGCGATTTTGTAAGTAAATATTTGGCTTTCTCCTTAGGCAGTGACAACCTTGAGCGTGTGTGTGTATGTGTGTGTGTGTGTGTGTTCGCGGAATTCTCTAGGAATTGCGAAACATCTGTCCACACACAGTAACCAGTGATCAAGAGCGACGCGCACCCGTTTTACCCCCTCCCTTTCTTCGGTTGTCAACAGGTGGTATAAATATATCGGCGTTGGTTTTGTATGCCCAACTCTTGTTTGGTCCTCGCCATTGAACCAGGGAGGATCTCTGAGAAATCTCTTCTATATTACACTATGGGGTCCTTAAGTGTAAGTACTACATATTACTAGCAGTCAAGTGGATAGATACATGTTCTAGAAACTGTCATTTCAAGTGTTATAGGATGAGGCAGTGAAGTTATTGTTAAGGATATGAGGTTACAGTGTATTCTGCAGCTTGAAACTCAACTAATGGTGACGACTTGCTTTCGAAATGATAAGGTTCCTGTATCGAGTACTGAAGTGGAACTCGCTGGCTGAAGTTCGGGATAGTTTCTTAAGTGGAAATATTTCTTACAGTCCATACAGGAGATACATCAAACGCACTTCGGGACGGGCGAAGGCCATAGTGCTGTTACCGCCCACACAATTAATTTTATGTTATCTTACCAAGTGATGTGACTCGGGACAAGCTTACTCGTCCTCTTATCAGAATGCCCTGGCATCGAATTCTCGAGCCGATCATCTTGACTGAGTTTGCTCTACTTTTCCTTAATAACATAATCTAAAGATGACCTAGAACGTATCGGACTTCGGTTAGGTACTGGGAAGACACGCAGTCGCCTATTCTGATAAGGTTTCCAGGCTTCTCCTCAGTTTCACCGGAAGAATGCTGGTATGTGCCCAGACAAACGCCAGTAGTTTATTGCTCTCCGCCTCCGGAAGGGTGTTTACAGAGAAATATCATGTTCTAGACATGTACGTGTTTAGGTAATTTTTCTCTCTATCTCATAAATTTGAATGAAAGAAAAAACATTAACTAGCTCATTCTCGGAAAAGGATAAATATACAGTTTAAATTATTATCAACGTAATCTAAGAATTCAATTTTAAAGTTGACGGTCTTCTGAGACGATTAGATCTAAGGTGGCTCCCTCCCTTGTAATGTCCTTTTACCAAAACTTTTCTGTTTCTCTTCTTCATTGAATATTCAAGGAAAATGTCCATAATTTAGTTTATTATTGTACGTGTTACTAACCTTCTCAGATGCTGATTAGGCCAGTGATAACCAACCTTGTTCTGCTCATGGGCCACATTCAAATTGAGCACGATCTTCGCGGGCCAGAGCATGCTCTGAAATAATTAGCATACAAATCGTACGCGTCATTTAACTGAAGCTTTTAGACGCTAATATCGCGAACGTAAGAAAATCCTTCACACATGCAGACAATTAATATTAATAAAAATAGCAAGAGGTCAAAATCAGAGACCTAAAATAGTTTTTTTTGGTATTATAATTTTAACATAATTTTATGTTATTAGTATTGGTTGGATTCTGTCTTTTCTCAGGTGAGAAGAGTTAATTTCATATTTAGATTAAGAAAGAGAAATAAAATGAAATCTTATTTCGACCTGTTTATGGTAAATAAATGCAACATAATGTGGCGATCCGGAAAGGCAAAAGCTACGAGCCAGTTCTAGCCCACAGGCCGTAGGTTAGGCATCACTGGATAAGAATCTTGCAGCTGAATCTAGTACCGGAACTCTATAGTATATACTAAGTACTTATGAGAAGACTGCGCAGATACCAGCTCCCGTAGCCCAGTGGCGACAGTCACGAAAATGCTATTGGAGAGGCAAGAAGGTTCAAGTTCAGGTACCATCCCATAATACGTTACCGTAACTGCAGAAAATCGTATGTTAAAAAATGTAACTTTTCAGGAGGGGGAAAAAAAAGTTTATTTTCAACGTGTAAATATAATAATACGTTTCTGTGACTGCAAAAGCTCGTATGTAGAAAGAATAATATCATATATTGAAAACAAACTGCTTTCTTTGATCTGAAATGTTGCATTTTTAACATACGACTGTTTGCAGTTGCGGAAACAGGGTTTTCTTACATCTTCCTGTTTTTTTTAACTTAGTTTTACCATTTGAATGGCGTAATTGTACTTAAAGGAGTAATGGTCGAGTGATGTAATCCCTCAGACATGTAATCGGTTTAAGACTCAGTTGTTTGTCTTTCCGTTTCCCATAGAAAAAGAAAAAAGACTGGACAAATTTTTCTCATAAATTTTTCAATGAAGATAACATGAAGGATTTTTATCCTACTTACTCCTCTACCGGTAAGACTTTCACCCATATCTGGTTGCATAACATCTAGGAATCAATGCAGTATTCATTCCTGCAGATTTGAAGCGTTTTTATTTAAATATACCGGACAGTTATTGTTGTTTGTCCGCAATGTAAAATGGCTTTTGTGCTGTATTTGAAGCTGCTTCAATAAATAAAATTAAGTTAAACTATGAACTGTCGTTGAAAAGGAAGCTTTGAGAAAATTAACTTTGTAATTCAGTCTGAAGCAATATCTGTTTTTCTTGAGCCGACTTCGAAGATACTAAAATTCAAGATTATATCCGTTTATATTGGGACTTGGTAGACTGACTATCTCTAAAGCGACAATGTATTCTATATTGTAGTTATCGAAACTTCATTGATCGTCTTTCCCAGAATTTAAGACTTCACTTTATAGCATTTTACTCTACATGATATTAGCCTTATTTCACGTTATCGCCACAACATAACATGACATAGGAAAACCAGTAGAGAAAAGTCAGGATGCTGTTGGTGTGATCCCCGAGAAGTTCCGATAACGAAGCAGCACGCTTGAACTCTCACATTATGCTCGGTATATTGTTATTGTTGTCTCAGATATGATAATAATACTGTTGTGAGCTCCCCGAATACTACAATATATTGAGATTGTGCGCATCAGCTGTCGTTTACAATACCATTGTTCTCAGGGTTAATAGCCACTTCGTTTATTTATATTTTTTTAAAATATGCTGGGTATTAACAGAATTCGATCATCAAAATCAAGCAATATACTCTACAGGTTAAAATGTCTTAAAACGATTTTCGTGATTTTTAAACCCTAAAAGTCATAATTTTGAAAAATTTTCAAGTCAAGATTGTGACGGAACAGAAGCTGGTTAAAAGCCAAAATTCAGATGAAAATTCTCTAGTCTTTCCACGTAGTTTTATTGCTATCTAATGAAAACCGATAGTGTTTTAATATGCTTAAAATAGTACACCTCTAACGTTGAAAACCAAAACAATTAGAAATATTTTTTCTAAACTATAATTCTAATATAAAACTCATATATGTTAATCGTTGTCCAGATATTTTGTCAGTATTTTGAAAAGTATATTTGATCTTGTAATCTGGTTGCCTGTTTGTTATGCTACCGAAATAACAGTAAAATTTAGTTTTTAAATTAAGATTTAAAAAAAATAAATAAAGTTATATTACATTAAATAACAATAAAATTATTTCAGGCAGGCCCAACAGAATGAATCGAATTTTGACTTTCTTGTATTTTGATCGGAAGTTGGCAAAATTTCAAACTTTGTGGCCAATTATTACAAATTTAGAAGCTGAAGTATTTTTTTTTCTTGAAACCGAAACTAAAATCTTAATTTCATAAGAATTTTCTACACAGAAAGTTTGAAATCTTTATTATTAAACACCCTATAGGTATAACTAGTAAAATGAAGTGACTTGAAATAATCAAGAAATATGTTTAATACAGAAATCGATATTATTTTAAAATTACTTCGATCCTTATTTCGATCCTTAAATAAAATTATGTGTTTCTCTATTCTTCTAGATACTTTGCGTGTTGGTGGCAACAGTGTGCCTTCTAGTCCAATCAGTTCCTGTTGCACAGGAAGAAACCCCTCAACCTGGGTAAGAGACTATTGTTTTCTTTTCTTCTAAAAATGTAATGTTTTAATCCTTATATTTAGTACAAGTAAAACATTTTAGATAGACGTATATACACGTCAGACGAATATACACGTTAGACGTAAATACACGTCAAATAATAAAATGCATACAGGATGTATCTTACTATGTGGGACAAGCTTCACAGACGAATTTCTTATACCAAAGCAAGGAAAAAGTAAATATAAACATGGCTCCGCTCTGTTTTCGAGATACAAGGTATCCAATTTGCAGGCCAAAATCGACTCACGGTAAACGATAAATACAATGCATATTTCTCCATAAATAAGATTCATTGAATATTAGGAGTGAATAAAATCCCACTGGACTGTCAGTGTTGCCAAACTGGTACATCTTTTACTATTTTTTCAAATGGCACTACGTCAGTTTATTGGACAGATGATATCCTTTATTGATGGTAAATATAATACATGAAACACAGAAAACAGTGTTCCAAATTGTTAATATAATATCACGACAAACATTGAAAATGGACATGCGCAGTATTTCACCTCGTATATTGTTCAAAGTTTGCAACACTACGTTCTGTGCTTCATATATTATTTTTGCCATCACTACAGGATACCATATATCCAATAAACTGACATAGTGTAATTTAGAAAAAATGATATACCAGGTTGGCAACACTGACAACGTGATGGAATCATGTTATTAAACTCCCAATATTCACCGGATATTCAATGCTGATTTTAAATATCTGTTCTAGGTCTGAGTGTTCACTTGAAATAGTGTTACTTGTTAGTGTGTGACCTTTGGAGAATGCGTTGGAGAAAATATAGATATTAATATTGATAAGTACTCTGTATATGCTCGTTATTAATGTTTCTACGTAATTTGTAACACTGACAGTTTTGTTTAGGAGACCTGTTATTGTCCTGTATTTATTTTGCTTAAAAATTGTGGAGAAAATAAAAGTTTCATTCAGACCATTTCGGAATGGGATAAAAAGTTTCCGCTTTTGGCATGTACTTTTACGGCTCATTTCAAGCAAATTTCCATTGAAAATTTCTTTACCAAGCGCTAAATAATACTAACCAGAAATTACCTAACTAATACGTCGCGTCGCGTCTGTTGTTGCTAAAAGCCCCAGTATACAGTTCCTTTACTTAACACTACCTTTCGTATCTACTTTTCACCGTTACCGCAGTACATCAAATGAAATGGGATGTAAAAGCCGTTTCATGTTCAGGGATCGTTATCTTCAAGTTTAGATGGAATACAATATTCTGCAAAGTGTAAACTCTAGTACGACTATTTCAGTGTATAAACAATAAAACATAATTAATAGGTGATAGATAGGGACGTTCGAGAACTAGTTATGAATCTAGGGACGTTCCAGATTCTTATCCCGACTCCGTCTGGAAGATCTACTGACGCCATAAGTTGAGATATGCTCCAGAACAACCATAAAGAAGATTTATCTTGAAAATAAAGGCAGACCACCACAAAATGAGCAGAAAATTTTTTCCCACCCGGATAAAAGTGTCTGAACTCAATACTATTTAGAACTCATTCGATCTATCCTTAAATGAAATTGAGACTAGGGGGTGTTCAGAAGTGAAGTCAATGCCGGAATTCCGACTGACGTTCTGAATTTCCGAAGTTTGCATATTCTGGAATTCTGACTTTTGACATTCTGTTTCCGAAATTCAGATATCCATTCCGGAATATTCCGGAATTCCGAACAAACGCTTAGTTGACACCAATATGATGATAATGATGTAAATTTGTAACGAAAGAGTCCTTCGGCAAGTTGAACCGGTGACTTACCATTGCCTTCCAACGGATATAGAACACATTTTTTTTATTAAATAAATTAATAAATAAGGACGTGACCAACTGTTTTAGTTGAATTCCGGGGTAGTTGGGGCTCCAGGCGACTTCGAAAGGCTGGATACCAACCACTTGATGGTGAAGTGATTAGCGAAATCACTCATCTACTGTTATACAGTGTAATTCCTCTAAATGCAGACTGCTTAAAAAAAAATATTTGTGTGGAATTTTGTATGCAAATAAGTTAGCAAGTTTGAAGAAAAAAATGGCGTTATGCTTACATCAAAGTTATTAACAATTTCCACTCTATAGTACGTTCCTAATTAGTGAGTAAATATTTAATTTAAATCATAAATCTAATTCAATTCAGGATTTACTTAAGTTCTTTATTCGAAATTACTGATAATATTGTCATTATCATAGGCATTATCATGGTGCCTATTTGCCGTTTACAAGCGACAATTCTTCAATCGTGTATTCATCTTTCAAAAATCAATTTTTCGAGATTAAAAATAAATACAAATGACTGTTGATATTATGTAGCTGTACATCACTACCTCATCCTCTTGCAGTGGCGGAGGAATAAACCAAATGCCTGACAAATACATTGGGCGAAGAGGTGAATTGAATTACGATCCCCGAACGACCGAAGCAAGGTGAGACTGTTCATTCAGGTTCTAGCTTGGTCAATTAAGTAGGTCCATTCGTTAGGATCATAATTATAAATGTATAATTAGTATGTTGCTAGTCTGTGACTAGTACAGGGATGATGAAATGTTGACATTTGTCTCTATAAAGAATAGCTTATTATGAACTGATTTCTAAACCTAAGTTCCGTTTTGATTTACCAATTGATCTAGCCTAAGAGGAATCAATGATTTGGCAACGCACATTTAACAAAGTAATGAATTATTTTGCTCAAACTATTTCCCATGGTGCTCTTTAGCTACTCCGTTAAATATATTCTCTCTCATTGCAGCTATGAGTTTAATTCTATGACATTCAAAGTTGAAATAATTAAAACAACTACCACTACATACGGACGTAACCTGCAAAACACTTTTACTCGTCATCTTGTATTTGTTAATCTTTAGTCTTTTTCAAATTGTCTTTTAATTTATAAACAATCAATTAACTTCAAGAAACTTATATTTTCATTTCTCTTTCTTTAGATGAGAAATATTATAAAACTCTTTGACAGTCTACGGTATCGCTGCAATAAATTTTAGACGTCAAATGCACGTGTTACCTGAATACCTTTTTATATTCTTTCCAGTTTCTGTACACTGACAAATATTACAATATTCAGTTGGTAATAGTGATTTTTTTATTTTTTGTTTATGGCCTTTAGGCATCTAAGGCTCAGGCCGGGATAGGGGAAAGGAAAGGATGTGGGAAGGTCTTGTTCAGGGCCTAAGTTGAAGGTGTCATCCCGGCATTTGCCTGGTGTGACTGAGAGAGAAACCTCAGTGAGGAGTTGATAATAGTGTTTGAGTGATTGAATTGGACTTTGAACACGAATATACTTGCCCACTCTATGGTGCCCACCAGAACACCATAGAGAAATAATGTTAACCTAGTTTGTTTTATGTGTGTCGAGTCTTTATTTGCATTATGTGTGATCAACTGATCATATTATATTATGAAATGCAAATTTAGTTTCCAAATATTTTATCACTTTATTTCTTTACATATATCTTTATATCCTCATTGTCTTAATATTTTATTAACGCAACTAATTTCACTTGTGTTCTATCAATGTACGTCTTTTTTATATATATAAAAGCTACAGATTCCTGTTGTATTCGTCCACCCTCTGCCACCGTCTAAGTAAACATGAGAATTGCAGTAAAAGGTATACATGATTGTATTTTTATTGTTACATGAATACCTACCGTCTTCTTTTGTTGTTAACAAATCTTTTTCTAATTCTTCTTTTCCAGTGACTTCGCTCCAGGAGCATTGCCCCCAGGTGCAGCCCAAAATGAGGACTATGATTCGCCACCAGAAAATCCAACGGAGAAAAAACGGTAAGAACGTCTTTTCATAGAGATTGCTTACAAAGAGAAGATAATGTTTTATCTAGCTAAATGTTGTCTTTTTCTTTCCTCTTCAATTTGAGATTGTAAGTAGACCTTCATATACGTGCGAGTAACCCAAATCAGGGTTTAATTTCGTAGATCTTTGCATCTGGAGAAATTGCAAGGGGGCCTCAGGGGTTCCTCTGGCTACGCCTCTGTAAAATACAGTATGAAAATAATTTGCTCGAGGATCTTGTTTAGTATCTAAATAAGCTGCTATAAAATATATTTAATTATTTTGTCCATGAGCAGAAGATGTGATAAAAAGCGCTTTAATTTGAAGAGTACAGAAAAAGAGGTGGGGGAGGGTCTATTAAAAAAAATTCAAGTACTAAGAAATGACGGCTAAGCGTTAGAAAAGTTCCAACACAAAAGCGAAAGCAAGACATTTTAACATTTTATAAAATACCGATAGTTGTTTTATGAACACATATCATCTTGTGCTATAGCATTGTTAAGAACGTATTGTAAACTAAAGAAAAAAAAATGGATGAAGGAAAAAATACATTTTTACCTTTAACAATTAGTTACAAATCGTTGCTGGATTTGCAATACCTGCTATGTGCTCAAAAGATTTGGTGTAATTCGGAAGAGAAACACACTCCCCTTCTTTTGAAATCACAGCTACGTGTAAATTATATTTCTTCTAAGGGTTTTAAATTGAAAAACAATATCTGCTATATGTTTGGTTTCGTAATTACTGTTATTTGAAATGTAAGACTTTCAACAATTATTCCTGGTTGAAATTTAATAAGAAATTAAATTGTCTATAAACTTGCTAATGGGTATTCCCATTACTCACTGCAATTAACATCGAAGTGAAAGTAACAGGTAAATTTAAAAGCACATTTTATTACTGAAAAAAAATATGTTAAAATGCATATAGCAGATATTGCAAATTCAGAGGCGATTGTAAAATTTATACCTTCATTTTAAGTAGAATACCATTGGATGGTTAGAAACATTTTCAAATTGTCAAATATGCAGGAACTGCAGTTGTCAGTCACAAGAACGTTTTGCAGAGATAAGGAGAGAGAGTATAGAGATTTAAAAAAGATGATCAAAAATAAAGTAATTTATAGCTAAAATATCCATTTATGCAACCAATAAAAGAAAAACTGCGATATCTTGTATACATAAAAGCTACGAATGTGTTTAAATTAAATTTGGCATAAAAACAGACAAGACTACATACAATTTTAAAATATTGTCATAAAAATCCGAGCATTAGTTATCCTATTCGAGATGACTATGTGTGTGTTAATCATGTCTGGCACTTCATATAATTACAACCACTACGATGCTGGGAAACCACTGCGATGGTCGCATTATTTTTCTTTAAAAAAACAACAACAGAAAATCAATAATTAGAGTAATTTCGGGATAGATGGCCATGCGGTTGAGATGGATAAACTTCTATTTCTTGCAGTAGTAACTAAATGTGAATAGCACACTGATGTTCAACGAACTATTACTAGGTTCAAAGGCTTGTGCAATTTATTAGCCTTAGGAATTGTATGCATCATCCATTTTCTTTAAACCTGATTGTACATTTACAGGATCAACAACTCTATTCCTTTTTTTTTTTTACTTTCCAGACGAGCATTAGAAGAAGAAAGTAAAGAAGGTGAAACAACACCGTCAACAGAAGAAGTAACAAGGAAATTGGTGAAGTAAGTTTTCCTCTTAACGCCGTCATCAACTCCTGATGGTTTATTGCTTTCTAACTTTGCTAAATGCAGAAGCCATGGATCGGCCTTAGCCTTAGATACCAAAAGGCCACAAATAAAAATTCAAATTCAATGAAGAAGCCATGGAATGTATGATAATAGATTCATATACAGTGTGTTGTAAAAGAACACTGACAAAGCCATCTCACGAGATTCCTGACATGAAAATAATAAGAAAAAAGATAAACCGCCAGCGGTATACAAATCCTTCGTTTCGGTGCTACAGGTTGCCGAAAGCGTGGAAAAATGAGCGTAGAGCATCATTAACATTTGAACTAAGACGGCATGGTACCATATTTCCAAATTACACATTCCAAAATTGCACAATGGATGCCCAAGGGATTCCCCAAAGGAAATAGTGAGTTCCTAGAAATACTCTGAAGTATAAAGGTGGGTCGAAATAAGAATAAATGGAACTGATTTCCAGTAATTCGCTTGCGTCAAATCGGTATCTCAAGCAGATTTCCTTTCCGAAACGATTATTTTTAAAAGAAGCGTGGCTGCGTTACAAACAGCAGGAATAACTTTATACATTTCGACAAACGTATGGCGTATTTTATCATTAAAAGAGACTGCCATTACCCTGTTGCATGGGGGTGATTACCGTCTACCGTCTTTACCCATACGGTAAGTCGTCTTACTCGTACTTTTATCAACCCACTATTTACTCCAAAGAATGCCTGGGTGTCCCCTATTTCGTTTTGAGAATCCCTGTCGCATTCTTTGCACAATTTTTGGATAGAGCAGGTTTGGAGTTATTGAGTGTACCATGCCGTCTCAGTTCTATTGTTAATGGTATGGAAATGTGAAGCTCCATGCTAGTTCTCCCGCGCATTCGACAACCTATAGCGTTGGAACGAAGCATTTGTGTGAGGCCTCAATTGTCTATAGTTTTTTATATTTTGATGTCAGGAATATGGTGAGGTGGTTTTGTAGGTGTTATTTTGCAACAGCCTGTAGAAGAAATTGTTTCACATGAGTAACGACGCGCTGCGTGCTTTAAAAAAATAAAATTCTGGTAATTTAGTAATTATTAAAAAAAAATCAATACGTGTCCTTGGTGGGTAATGCGACGCCCACTTCCTTATTTCCAAAGAAAGGGATACGCGGTAAGGATATAAGTAGTTTGGAGTTAACTTATATAAACTATAGATTCCGGCCCCATCCTTAAGAAATCATTTTCATTCGATGGAGGCAATGGCAAACTATCATATATTCACCATGTTCAGGAAGCTTCGCGTCATAGACCTGGCTCCCAACAGAACTCATAAAAAAAATACCCGTCTTGTGGTCTTAGTCAAAATTCTTTAAGTTTGGTGCTAAAAAAAATGTGTTTTAGGGGAACCTCGTCGAATTTGAAACACTTTTTGAACACTATATGTAGGGTAATTCCGGGTTAGATGGGCACACGGATGAGATGGTCAAATTTTATATTTTTCTAATTAGTAGCCAAACGTGAATGGAACTTTGTAAGGCGGCAAGTCTTTGTTCCTACTAATAGTTTTTTGAACACCTTCATTTCATTCACATTTGGGTACTGTTGCAAGAAGTAGAAGCTTTATCCATCTCACCCTGAATTACCCTAACGAAGAATTGACGAATTGACTGTGCTCTTCGTAGCGTAGGTGATTAGATCAAGGGACTACCACTTCAACAACTTATTTCATTACTTCTTTATTAGGATACCAAAACCGTTAATGGATAAACTCTAACTTGTAAGGGAAAAAAGTTTACAATGGCGCTCCTGGTAACACTTTAGTATAATGTATTTTCGGGTCATTTTTTTAAAAAATAATCCAGTATGACTTTGACCCATCTCTACTTGTAAGTTTCTAAGTTTCTAAATTCCACAAACACCCATGCTAGAGGCGAGACAAGAACTCAGAACCAGTTACACTATTGATGAGAGCAATTTACCTGTATGATTAATTGCTATTTCTATATATATTTTTTTTAAAGTTAGTATCAGTATTGTTTAGAACGTTTAAGGAAAAACACATAAAATATTTGTTGTGCTTTTAAAATATATTTTAGTATTATTAACATATTTTCATGTTATAGGCCGGCCATATTTCAGCCAATAGCATCAGAAGTGCCTGCAACTGAAAAGTCAAGAAAAAGGCAAGCAAATTTTTTTTGGATAAAACTATTTTCTGTATTTGGAGTAGGCTATAGGTGATCTGGTATAACCATGAAACTGTTACGAGAAGTTTTACTCCATACACTTTCAATAGTATGAAAATAACTCGTACTATCTTTCATCTTAGGAGTTAAGTTTTAAGGAGAGCCTGGAGACAGTCCAAAAATACGGCTTGAAAAAACGTGGAATCTGATTGACTAGTGAGTCAAGAAATACTATTGGACCACCAAGCTCTACATAACGATACTGGAGTGACTGCTTAGTGTCGAAAGATAGACGCCACAGGAAACACTTAAACTCTGATTAAGGTCTTAATTCCTGAGTTATTCATATAATAGTATACCGTGCTCTGTATTAACAGAAAGTACTGCAAATAATATTTACGGTTTTATTTACATGAATTAAGACATACATAAAGAAAGGACCACACAGCGATATCAAGCATGAAAACCTGAGTTAGAACCGAAAATGTAGTCCATGTTGGTTTAGACTGGAAGTGGAGAAATGAGATTAAGTGTTCTCTTCGCTTCCTGGTTTCATATTTTCAATGGCAGCAGTCTGTCAAGTCTCTCTTAGATAGAGGTCATTGGGGTAAACTTACAAATTCTTGGCACTTTTAGTCCACTTTCATTTCGAAGTCTGAAATACAGATTTATTCAGGTTTTATTTCTCTGTTGATGACTAATTTTAACTTTTAGATCTTGTCTGAAATTAATTTCACAGTGAAACACTAAAGATGCAGAATGCATTTTTTAATTATTTTTTTCTTCAAAAGAACAAAATGACAAATTGGTTACGAAGCACTTTTCTTTTATATATATATTCAAAATATTTCAGTTTTATTGTTCTATCAATTACAATAGTACCTGACATTTCCAATTTCTACCGAATTGGCTCACTATTTTGTTAAACGAACAAGGTTCTTGTTACGATTCATCTTCATAGATTCTGCACTGTTGCAGGATCAATGTACGAACCATATAGCGGTACAACTATAACCGCAAATGTCGCTACTGTAGAGGTAAACGCGAGAACGTCAAATCTTCACTTCTTGTTATTTTCTGTGGTATCATTTTGTAGATATCAAGTGTGCGATGTTACGGGTTTTTAGTCGTAGCTTTTAAAATAAAAAAAAGAAGAAAAAAAGATCTGTTGATCAAGGCAGAAAGACAGTGTAATCTCTCTTGCGTGTAGTCTTTTACCTTTGATACGTTGTCGTTGTCAAAGACCATTCTTACTTTACTGGGCAGAACAATTCCATCAACAGAATATAAACGGTACTCGAGGAAGCAGAGCATTGTGTGTGAATTACAAGGCTATGTGTTACTGGTATTGAGATTAAGAGAAGAAAATATGAGTGAAATCATAAGATAGAAGGTCAACTGCCTGCTAGAATTAAAGGTTAGTGCAGTGAAACGAGCACTACTCAGTTTTTAATGTACACGTAGGGTAGACCCGATGATAATACTGAAGCAGTGCCCTCAACCCTTATGATGGCTGTAGAGATACGTATTTAATATTCGCTAGTTAAATATTCATAGGAATAAATAGTATTCATACAAGAACCATTATAAGAAGTCGTTCTTCATTTCTGAAGCCACGGATTCATAAATAAATAAACCTCGGAAAGGAAATAAGGTGAAAGCCAATCATGCATAAACGGATCAACTGTTTAATTTCGTGTCACACATAGTTTTTAAGAATACATATTGTCGCTCCTTATAGAAGGAATAAAAGTGGAAATAATAATCTTGTGCGCTGTGGGGAGTGTGGTATGAGCGGTCAAATTTGCGTAAGCGTGGCCACGCGTTTTCAAGACAACGTGAGAAGTAAATAGATCCAGAACGAGAGAATAGTACCGTGATGAGTAAAATTGTTATAAGGCTGTATATTAGACATGTTATGTAACACATGTAAACTCCCCTAACAAGTAATTTGGAATAGGTAAATTCTTCTTTTGTATTGTTTTAGACGGGATGATGATGATGGTAGCAGTGATAATGATGATAGCAACGATGATGAGGGTGATGGTAACGATGATGAGAATGAGGGTGGTGGTAATGATGATGATGATGAGGGTGATAATGAGGAGGAGGAAGGTGATGACGATGATGATGAGAGTGATGATAGTTCATCAGACGACAGGTGACTGAAGACTTCGATAGCGCTTGATAACCTCAAATAATACGTACTGTAAAGTAGAAATTAATCTTTATTATCTAAATATATACAGCTTCTTATTTTAACAGAACTGATCTCATATTAACCACTATTCGATAGCCATATCACAGATCTTCAAGCTATTTTGTCCTTGGTTGAGGGATTAAACATCATACTAAAGGGATCAGTCATATTGAACGCGTCATTGATATTTGAATTAGCAGGAACTCTTACGATCTGTTGGTCTTGCTCTCAAGTGTCAGTTCCTCTACCTGCCTTTTATTTATTCTTCTACTAATTTTCGTATTTAAAAAAATAAAAATCAGTCAAACTTACTGCAGAATTACAGGGATCAAAGAATACTGAATTCTTATTGGTCATGTCAGGTACTAGTTTCATGGTTTGGATGGAGTCAGCAGCACGAACGACTCGGCATTGATACCATCGGAAGAAAAAGTTCGAAAAATTTTGAATTGTTCATCTTTAGTACTCTTTGATCCGTATTCATTTATATTTTTTCTTTCTCGCTTTAATATTTCAGATACCGGTAATTTATAAATGAACGAAATGGCTTATATAATAATCTTCTCCGCTTAAAAGAGATGTCATTGAAAGCTAAGGGTAGTTTTAAGAGGTGTGAATGTTTTAACCTTTTCCTCTCGATTTATGTTGAAATTTCAAAATGATGACCGTGACTAGTGTTTCGTTGAGTTGAAAACAAATGGACATTATTTAATTTTTATAAATTTTAGTGAACCTTGAATAGTTTTTGAAAGAAGCAACACTATTTTTAGTACATATTTTCGTCAAATTCTAGTAGTTTTGTTCAGAAGAAAGTAAAAATGTCCTCTGGACATTTCGGCATTTTATAGGTACATTGATTGGTAGAACTATATTATTACCTATTTATCGCTACCCTAAACACAACATAACATTTATTATCACCTATTTGAAGTGAATCTATCACTTTCAGAGCGTCTTTTCGTTTCTACAGAGTGTCCCTAAAATAATGGTGCAAATTTCGGGAGGTAATTATTTACATCAAAACAAGAAAAATAGTTCCTATGAAGAAATTCTTAATTCTGGTGAGTTTCGGAGCTACAGGCCCTCAAAGTTATGCAGGCATCGTCACAAATGACGTCATATCTCAACAAGTAATGGCGTAACGTTATCAGCTTAGCAAATTTCACTCGAAGTAGTACCCAATACATCTATTTAAGTTATGCATGTGATTAGCGAGTACAGCTTAGAGGGGGATTTGTATGCTTGCCCTATTAAACAATTTCACTCCTTGACAATGAAAATTATTAGGTTACGACACTTTTCCATGGGGTACTCCCTAAATCAAAAACTTTGCTTAAATCCGGTACTACTTCGAGTGTAATTTGCTAAGCCGACGCCGCTTACGTCATTGTGTGTCGATCTATGACATAATTTGTGAGGATGCTGCCGTGACTTTGGGCGCTTCCAAAACTAATCAGATTATTTCGGATTTTCTCCAAAGGAACTTCTTTCTTTAATCACCTCCCGAAGTTTGCACCATCATTTCAGGGACATCCTGTATAATTTCTTTTGTTTTTCTATAATTTTAGACACCAATGTATATTGTAAATATTGATTGAAATATCATATAATGTAAATAGACAATAACTGTTCCTTTTCTCCTTTTTTAGGCGTGACGATGATAGCGGAGACAGTGAAGAAAATAAGGATAGTGCAGAAGGGGATGATGGTGATAGTGATGAGTCACGAGATAGGTGAGCGAATCAATTCATTCAGTTCCCCTAGAAAATGTTCTAATTATCCAATAGCTTTCAAGTTATTTTGCACCAAGTCTTTGTGATAAACTGCTTGATGGGGAGGCAAGTAGCTTAGAATTCTGCTACCACCTATACTGACTTAAGATTTTCAGTTTCAACTTCACCATCAAAGCCGATAAAGTTTTTAGATACAGATCGTGGCCGGTTCGTCCATTTCCTCGAACCCGGAAACTAGATTAAAAGATAATCTGGAAACTCCCTATATATTGCCATGGTAAATAAGTCGATACAGCGTAACATCACACCTTCGCAGATAATTGAGCATCAGATCATACATACTACGAGTGTTCTCTATATACAAAAGTCGCACCTCAGATATATATATATATATATTTGGCGCCCGAACAGGGACATTCATTTTTCATACAGTTTCGTTGCTAGCGCGAGAAGCAGAACCAGTGAAAATAAAACTGTAATTAGTTCCGCGAATTAAAATTACATAATGTTGATTTCTTTTCTCCACGGTATGCGCTGTCTGTAGTTCAAGATCCTCTGCTCATGGCGCTATAGTCGAAAATATCAAGTGAGGAGCAGCAACATGGTCTGGTTAGACTTTCCAATAAAACGCTTACTTGTCGGTCTGAATCAATCGGTTATATGTGACAAAACTCCTCACTGAAGAATCTTATTTCTCAATGATAACTGCCTGTCTTGGTCATGCAAGCAAGTTAAATAAATAAACAAATAGTTACTTTTCTTTAAATACTATCTTTCTTTAGTCTATATTTGATACTGAATCATCATGCAATCATTATACGCTAAAATGAAACATACAAGACTAAACAAACCTGAAATAAATGTATTTAGACTTCATGTAGATATATGCCATAATAATTGATGAGAATGGGTCAGTAGAATATCTTGAATAGAGGTGTTTAAATTTCCTGAGTATTTTTTTAAAATCGTGAGTACAGGGTAAAATTTCTTGAGTACAAGGTTAATTTCTTGAGTAACTAAAATTATAAATAATTGTTTCCAATGACTTTCTTAAAACTTTAGACATAAACCTTGAACGAATACAGCCAAACGCACCCAGATAATAAAGAAAATGGCGGTTACAGTGGCACGACGTTGCGGACAAGGTCAGTGAGTGACCGAGCACAACCGGAAAAAGCCGAACGCGAGTAGCTAGACCAATGCCGAATAATAGAGCGTGCCAGTTAATAGAATGCCGAATAAAAGATTATCTACTGTTCCATGCAAGGAGAGAATAATACATAGTTCGTCTATTACAAGCAAATCCTTATTTAATATGCAGGTATACGTAATAGTGATTATGGGCATTTAAAAGGCTGTCCTGTACAATCAACAAAATGAACAAAGTTCGTTCTTTTCCTATTGCGTTCAAATGTAACGTGACTATAAGGTTGAATAACAATAATGGCGGCAGTTTAATTCTTGTATAACTCTTATTATGAAACACTATATTTTAATACAGTTCTCTGAGTTGAAAAAATAAATTATATATTCGTAATTAATAAATTAGAATGAAAAGCAATTAAGAATGTAACAGGAATGTACAATAAATGAAGTAAATAATGCGTTTATTTTCTCTGTATTTTTATAGGAGAGATGTTGATGATAAAACCGATGAAGACAAAACATCCGAAGAGCAAGTGAAATCAACTACTACGGAGAAGCCTTCCCGTAGAAGGTAATTCCAAATGCTCTAAAAACTCAGTAGCCAGTATTTCTATTTTTGTAAGATTTATGGTAAATTTTGTATGTTTAGTATTTATAGAACAAATTTTGATGTTCATATCGTACGTCCAGGAATGGCTTTAGTTTCTCCCAGTGAGGGGAACAAATAAAAAAATGCCGTATTTGATTGGAAAGGAAGGCGTTACTATATAAACAAGGTCATGATTGAGCAAGCAGCTGCATCCTTGCGTCCATTGTTTCTACGCCACTGATTCATATCTTGGTTCAGGGATGTATTCTATATTATAATACTATCGTAATATAAAATAGATTTTATTTTAACATCTAAATGCACAATGCGTATGAATTCTTCAGTTCGTATGCGGATTGCGGAGGTGACCGTTTGTCTGTTGACACACGCTCCTGCTGGTAACCTTCTGTTTGTTCATAAATTTTGAATTCATTTTTACATCTGTTATCCCACTGACGTCATTTAGATATTTACATCAACAAATGAATTACTTTTATCGTATATTTCGATGCTACGGTCATGAACTATAACAGAGACTCTAAATTATTACAACACTGTAAAATATATTAACTTATTTTTTAGGTTTATACAACCCCAAATTTTAATTACATTCAGGTTATAGCAATTTGACTGTTACTAATTCTCATAAGCCCCTTCTGTCGCTGATTTTAAATAAAACAGAAAAAAAATAAGCAAAATAATTTTCAGACGTTTGTTAGCGATCAGTGAAATATAACTTATGGTAAATATATTCATTTATAATATAGTCTTTCATTCAATACATTTCCGTTTATACATGGCAGATGTAGTATAACTATTCGGTCTATTTTGATTCATTTCCCCATCTGATGACGAAACTAATAATCCATATTTACTCCTTTTATATTTCAAGAAGAATAAGCTATTCGTTCTACTAAACCGAATAAAATTTACGGTTCTGGTGACATTTTCAAGTAACAATTTTTTTGACATTTTCAAGGAAGTTGTCATTTAACACTTCTTTGATATGATCAATCAAATTTTTCAAACTTGACTATTTGACTTTCGTTTCTGTGAGATGAACACCTTTCTGTACCCAAACATAATGCCCTGTTGTTAGTTTTTCTTCTTTAAGGCCCCTTAACCTCTACAACAACGATTTGAGTATTCTTAATCGCTGTGTAGTGATAGCAGAATATACTATCAACTATTGGACGTAAATATATTCTCTTTCGAGCGTGTTGTTTTTCATAATGTATGGACATTACTGCGTACCACACGTTGTAGACACGATATTATATTCAAATAAAGACTATGATTATTTATTTTTGTCTCTTCAAGGCGTGACGATGATGACGAAAGCAGTGAGGAAGATAAGAAGAGCGCAGAAGGTGAAGACGATAGTGAAGGTGGTGACTCAAGAGATAGGTGAGCCAATAGATTAATTAAGTTTTCCTAGAAATAGCTCTAACTGTCCAATTACATTCAAGTTACTTTGCATCCAACCTTCATGGACTCATTTTAACTGCATGCAGAGCACGCAGGTTCAAATTCTTGTGCCGACCATACAAACTGAAGATTATCAGAGTTTCCTCTGAGTTTCACCAGGCAAATGCTGATATGGCGCTTAGACGTACTCTCTGGTTGCTGCAGTCGCTTTACCTGCCCCGAGAAGACTAGACTAAGAGACAACCCGGTAACTCCCTATATGTTGTCATAGTAATTAAATGGATCACAAAATTCGGAGTCAATGCAATGGGATATGACATCATACTCTACGTCGTGTCGACTGCATATGCTATGTAATACGATACTTTGGAAAACTCATGAGGTTTGAAAAATTATGATCCGCCTTATACAATAGTTAACAAAAAAGAAAACAAAAGAATAATAAATTATTTCCTTTCAAATGCTCACGAAAAGTAATGGATGTAAAAAAGCTATAGGAAATTTTCTACATTTTTGTTTGTGATGTTTTATTTCTAACAAAGAACAGAAAGCGCATTCATATGCCTTACTTTTCTTAACCTGTCAACCTGTCTGAACACAAAAGTATCATTTTAGTTAAATATGGCGTCCGAACGGGTTGAACCAGTTCTCTTAAGGCTTCGTGGCTGTTGAGAAAGGATGGAGGAATGAAAATGTGACTGTGATTGGCTGGGCGAAATTAAATCCATCTATCGCAGAGTCTGTTTTTTTTACGGCTATGTGCTGTCTGTAGTTCAATGTCTACTGTTTATTACGCTGTGGTCGAAAAAACACACGACGATCAACCTCAGTATCTACTTAGAATTTCCAAGAAAATGTTTACTTGCTGGTCTACGTAATAGGTTGTCTGAAACTAGATTGTTCGCTGAAGGATGTCCTATATGAGTCATAGTTGCCCGTCTTTCCCATGAAAGCAATGTAGATGAGTGAAAATTTGAATGTTGATTTTAACGTTTAAGGCCTTCAGACAAATTTGGCTCAGACCAGATGGATGATAATGGATGAACTGACGACCCCAAGCACCAGAGGTGAGTGCTCTACGAATGAGTCACCGAAATAAGTTTCCGGCTAATTCTCGAGCGCGGGGGAGTCGTGTAGTGTGCAGTATGAGTGTAAAATAACGCCAGATATTCATAAGCGGCGCACTACAAACAATGATATCCACAACTGTTACCGCCAATTTCTCTTCAACCTCTGGCCAATGGCACCTAACCTTTTACTCACAAACTCAGTTTTTAATGCTGATTTTAAAGAGTTGTATCTATTTTCTAGATCTGAGTGTCCACTTGAAACAGTGTTACTTGTTAGTTAGAAGGTGCAAAGCATATAACCAACCATTAATTTAGCAACGACACTAGCTAATCCCCCACTGAAATATGAACTATAATGAAATTATCTAAGAGCTGTTTATAATTAGGTATCATCATCACATAAGTTTGTTTATAGATTTTAATTTCAACCCAAAATAATTTCTGAGTCCTGTTATGTTATTGAGTACAGTATTCTCAGCTGAAAAAAAATATAAAATAATTTATTGGTATTTCACAATTAGAAAGAAAGTCATTAAGAATGTAACAAGAAAGAACAATAAATGAAGTAAATAATGCGTTTTCTTTTCTCTGTATTTTTGTAGGAGAGATGTTGATGATAAAACCGATGAAGATAAAACATCCGAAGAGCAAGTGAAAGCATCTACTACGGAGAAGCCAACTCGTAGAAGGTAATTGGAAATGTTCTGACATTTACTTCGATAGTCTACATGTATTAATTAGACTTTACAACTCCTTTTTGTAATGTATTGTAGTTAATTTTTATGTACACACAGATTCATAGAAAAATGGATAGTTTTCCAAGCCTCGCAATTACTCAATGTACCAATACAGAACTAATCTACATGGAATGCACAATTCATGGGCAAGGGGCGTCCATTTGGTAGTAATACATTACTTCTGTATTCCCATAACGTGGAACTTATCCGATTGAAGAAGTAAATAAGTTCATAGAATTAATTTTGTGCATACTATGATTGTATTTCAAAACTATGTTTAACCCTTTACGAATTAGGGGACAATTAGAAAGAATTATAAAATATAATTACAGAGAAGAGCTCTGATAGCGAACCTAGGCCTCCGGGATTGAAGAAACAGCGTTCACTATTGCTACGCCCCTTATTCATGTATTATCTTCAGGGATATATTCCATAGCCGTAGGACTATCATGACGAAAAATAGATTTTAATTAAGCATAAAATACATAACGATATTTAATTAAAACAAATTATTGGTTATAATGCCGGTGGTGGTGGTGGGACTTATGAATTGAACTGGATAGCTGCTTGAATTTTGAATTAGCAAACTCCATTCTTGAAAGCAATGAAGACTCGTTGCGCTGAGCTCGTGACCCCTTGGATGAACCAAAACCGCCTAAAAGACCAACACCCTGTTGGGCTACGACACAAGGAGCATATATAGGGTGGGTATATAATGACGAAGACGGCTCAATATACTGCCGTGCATCGTGGCTAATCTTAACGGTTTAGGAGCTTAGCCAGAAGGTTTTCGGGTGAAAACTCGGGTACAGCTATTTTGATAGGACTTTCTTCTGCCACGCGAGTGAACCGCAGCTGGAGTACATTGAAATAACCACTATTCACGGTCAGTCCATCATAAATCAATAATTTGATGTCTTTGAGCTATAAAACGTTCTACAGATCACTAAAATTAAATCTTAATTGAAGAAACTATTAATTTTTACATTCTTTTCTTTAGTACACAATCGTTTGTGGTGTCCTCAAGTCTTGCAACGTTAATTTAACTCATTTCCCGACGTCATACAGTGATGAAATTTTGCACAGCGACCTAAGTCAGGTGACAATACAATATCCCATCGTTACTTTCGTATATTTCTATATTTTAAAAGCTTATTTTAATTTCAATTTTTAATACGGACCATAAATACTAGCCTGCCACAATGAAGAGTTTGATGGGTTGCACATTTGAGGACTGAGTCACAAATCATGAACTTGAGAAAAAAGTATTCGAACACCGAAGTAACTCGAAAAAGTAATAAAAAGCACTTTTTGAAAACTTAATTTTCTTAAACAATTCGTACTAAAAAAGTAAAAAAAAATTTTTTTTTTGTTTATGCATGACTAAAAAGAAAAGCATGGCCGCTTTCTTATATACAATCACTTTATAACTTCTTGAATTAGCGCACCCCCATGTTTTTTTTAGTCATGCATAAACAAAACATTTTTTTTTTACTTTTTAGTACGAATTGTTTAAGGAAACTATGACTTTAAAAGGTTTATTATTATTATTTTTTATTTCTCTTCTCTCTCCTTCTAGGCGTGCTGATTATGATGGTGGTGATACTGATGACGACAGTGCAGAAGACGATGATAGTGACGGTGGTGACTCAAAAGACAAGTAAGAAAGTTCATGTAACTAATCTTCTTTGAAAAGGGTTGCACAACGTATCTAATAACGTACAAGTTCTATTAACTTGAACCAAAGATGCCTAATGATCAGAAATACAATTCAGTTCAGTTCAATTCATTCAAAGCTAGACTTGCTGTTGTAGTCACATAACAACACTTAAAACTTGCATGAAAATACGTAACAGCATATGAGCTACGCAATAAACGAAAATAGTAGAATCATCTACGTATTATGTAAAGCTTCTGCTAATTTAATCATTTTTAGCAAATGTGTCTGTGCATGTGAATGGACAAGAATAATATTAAATGACGTATTATTTGGTGGATTAAGAAACAGTATATTAATTAAGGTATCAATAACTTTATTGAAGTTTATTTAAGTAATATTTAACATCAAAACTCTGTACATATATCGGGACGGGCGTAAGCCATAGTGCTGTTACCGCCCCATAAAATTCATTTTATCTTATCTTATCTGTACACATATGTAACAAAAGCAAGAATCATATAAGCTTAATACGATCTTTAATTTAAAGTAATTTTATAATATTTTTTGTCAAGTGTACGGTTTGACAGAATCTTTTATTCCTTAAAAATTGCAATGTTCGATTTGAAGTGGGGGGATGGTTGGGATTTTCCCTCTCTCTGGGAAAATAATCCCTGGCTCTGTTTTCCGAAATATTCCTCAAGCCTAGAATATGAACGAAAATAAAATACAGTTTCATATGTTCTGAGAAAGATTTCCCCCTCTCTGGAAATTGTACAAATCGGACACTGCTTAATTGGGTTGGACTTTAGATTCTCTAAGGCATCGTTCAATCAGCGACGATAAGTGAAGTTACATTGTAGTCGTTCGAAGATGAACTAAGTTTAAAATTAGTCACTTTAAGATGTCTTTAACTTGGATAGATCCCAGATTAGGTAAACTTTGCTGCAATCATTACTTCCACCGCGGGAGTATCTGAAGTCCATCCCTTAATTGTTTTGTTTTCATTTTTAGGTAGATTTCGAAGAAAAATCTACCTGTTGATATATATATATATATATATATAT
>JAGDQP010006496.1:60621-72015 GCA_022664845.1 Lepisma saccharinum | reverse complement strand
TGTTAACCTCCTTAGGACTGATGTCATAGCTTTTGAAGCGTATGGCTCAGCTTATAATATAGCTACAAGCATAACATAGGTGTAAAAATGCTCGTAAGCAATCTAGCTCACTGCTTATATGTTTTATATGTTTCACGGGTCATGGAAAGAAGGTAGAATGTTTCGTTCCTCCTCTTTCTGCTCCTCTAATAATTGTGGTCGGCAATAGAGTCCTTGAAGCGATCAACAAGTATTATCGTTGTCCTAGAATAGTAAAACACAAACAAATTAATTGCATATATACTCTTTTTTGCGTGGATCTTGATTGTTGGAGAGGAAGCGGGGATGAAGTTAGCGTATTCCTTCCACAGTAACTCTTTATATGAAAAAAATTGTTTTTCGGAATTTGTCAACAAAACATACAATCTCTTTAACTGTTCTAGACGAAATTTTATGTCTTTAGAGTCTGTGGTCTATAACTTTTCCAACGATGTATAATTCATGCATGATCTTCTGATACTTAACGAGGTTCGCAAGAGCAGCATCTCTCCAGTAGTGAAGGATGGCGCTCGCAAGGGTCGGGAACTTGAGAGTCTTGGATTTTCTTGAATATTTGTCCCCCGCGAAAAGGTTAAATGTTTATGTTTAACGAAATTAGTTTTTGTTTCCTTTATTCTACACGCTAAAAAAGTATGGTTACAGTAAGTAACCATATAACGCGATTTTTCATAGTTAATATTGGGACAGCGATACTATGGGTTGCAGATACAATACAAATATTGTCGATAGTGTATTGTTATTATGACATTACGTATGGTTAGGTGTATTGTCATAATTACAAAACTGTTAACAATATTGTATGGTCAAATTTTTGTTTCTAGTTAAATTAACAAGATATTTTGTAGGATTATAGTTAATTATACAACACTGTATAGTTGAATTAACTATGGGGGAATCATGTCTAACCATAAAATAATTACATAACAACTATATAAATATTGTTAGAAATTGACTATATTTTATTGCTGTTGTAACTATTTGTATTGATAAATGACCTCCGGACAGAGTGGAATCTATTTCAAGATAACATTGCAAGAAAATACAAATTTCTTCTTGGTGAAATCTGGTTTCATTATTAGTATACGACTATTACATTATACACGTTGGGGGTATAAACTTTAGCAAATACATTATGACTCAAATATTTTTCATTACATTCGAGGATAATACCAGAGAATAAATCATTAGCAGTAATCGTTTGTTAGAATCAGATTCCAAAATTATCAATATCCTTGTTGTCTGGCGTTTAGAAGTGGTAGCTATCGCAACGCCATCTCTTGAACACCGTTTAATCACATGAACACAACATTACTACACATTGCGAAATTACTTCAAATTACGTAAAATTGTACAATACATTTGTTCTTCGTATTCATAACAAGAATATTCATGTCATAATCTCACATGAGGCCATAACAAATGTTCTTCATCTTTAGCTACATTTTTCTAATTTCTGTCAATTCCAACAAACAATATGGCTTCCAAGTACACAGACTCCCAGAAAGAAATCTTGTAATAATAACTATACTTTTGTCATTTCTGCGTATGCGCATTCAACAACCATACAGTATGATTCGAACAGCAATAAATATATTGTCAAACTTGTAGGTCATGAAGGAATATGGTGAAATTAACCATATGTATGATTTGTCCAGCAATATAAAATTTAACTATACATTTTTAGGAATCCCAACTATACAATAATACGAGATGTAGTCAACTTAGCACAAGAGTATCGTTACCGTAGCACAATTATGGTTACGATAACTATACAAATTAGCAATACACTTTAGCAATGGAAGTATAGATGAATTTACCAGGGCCTTTTTACAATGTAGCAAAGATATGAAAATTTCGATGATCAATTTTAATTTACGTGTAGTTTACCTTAATGTATACTTAAAGTGAACACTAACGTGTGGAACCCCCTTTCTGTAACAAGTACCTGACACCAAGATCCAAATTAAATTTAGGAGAGTTTTATGGTTTACAATATAATGGGGTTCCCATCTCGAGCCTAAGATTGAATTCTAACCAACATGAACAAAATTAATATTTGTAAATAAATCGCAAAATTATAAATAAATAAATAAACGTATGTTAATGGAATTCATTTACATTATTAAATAATTTTAAATATTTAAATGTGATGTCAAGTTGACAATGACCATAACAATGACATAATCCTCTTCTACTGCAATACTCACTTCATCACCGTACAAAAAGCATCTTGAGGAATAAATAAGTAAAATGAGACAACACAAACCTATTGGAAGGGGAAAAACAGAGGACGAGACCTGGGGCGTGAAACCATCCAATATACAATAAATAAGACAAGCATGTCACTTATTTGTGCTGAGAGAGCAGCTGAGTGTTCAGGCTACGCGTCTATGGTATCAATATGCGACGTTGCTCAACAATGGCTACTCTATTACTGATACACGACTGAGGAGAATACCGCCTGCATGATTTGCGACGAAGAGTTACCATTGGATTACCGTGATGAACGTTGGGTGAGATGTGAGTAATGGAGTGTGTGTGTGCATGAAGAATGTTCTTAAAGAGAGAGAGAAAAAGAGATTACTATATTTGCGATTTTTGCACATAAACGTTTTAGCGTGTTCGTCATAAGCGCAAACGTAATCTACAAATAAACATTTTATAGCATAGGTTACGTCTATTTTATTCTTTTTCATGCATCGTCATTTTACATTAAGAGGTCAGACTTTTCCGCGCTTTTTCAGACTCATCATTTTCACTCTTTTTGCCAAATTTGGCATTTCTCTTCACCAACCGTGATTCAATGGAGGCTGATATTGATAGGTGTTGGGCAATACATCAAATAAAATAACTTGGCATAAAATAACATTCTGAAAGTTACAGACAAAAAGCCAATGACTTCGGTCATTTTTCTCTAAACCATAGTATTAATACTAGTTTTAAATTAGGAGTAGATTAATCTCGCTTCCCCACATGTACCTACTACGGCTGTCGAAAAATGGTGGGCTGTACTTCATATAGGCCCTCAGTTCGACCGATCGCTTTCTTAGCCTATTGCACTGCACTAACGTCGGAGATAAATGGTAGATGCAATAACGGACATCAATCACTATCAAAATTAGAAATGTCGTTGCTTTAAATATTTGCTGTACTTTTTTCTAAAATGTATCAGAAGGTAGGTGATGACGATGGTACTTCATTGCGGTGTAACTCCCATGCGGGGCCTGTGCTCAGCACCTAGAATACTATATCAACAGGGAATATAAAATTTTCTTAATTCAATAACAAAGATAGTAGAGAAAGATAAATAATTATAGTTTTTTCTTTGTAGTCAAAGAACTAGACATTTCGTGAATAAATTAAACTTAAAGAAAGTAGAGGGAGACACATCGATTCTAACCTCAACGAATGTTGAGAGGTCACTAATTTGGCTCACTTTCCGATATTCTATTCCAGAGAACTTGCATATATGTGTCTAATTTCATGAGTTAGGAAAGTTCTTTTCGGCGTCCGAGAAAACCAAAATTTTTCTCACACGACCACGACCCCTCTGTTTCCCTTCATATTTTCAGAAGGAGTGCAGATCAATTTTCTAAGCATTACTGCGCAAGCGATTTATTCGCAAATGCGTAGTCTCGGAGTTAGAAGCGTGCAAAGTTGAAGCGGCATCGTCACAAGCGTCTTCATATATCCAGAAATTATAACGCAAACCGTGTCGGTTTAGCAAATCACAATAAAAAATGTGCCCAATAAATCAATTTCAGCACATCTTATGATTGAAGAGTACCGCTTAAAGGAAAGTTCAATATTTGCCTATGAAATCATAATAATTTCTTGATAATTAAAGTCCTACATTGGGAAAACGTCTATGCGACACCCGTCTATACTGAAACAGATGTATATGACAAAATTTGATTGCGATTTGCTATTCCAGTATGGTTTCTGTGACTTTCCTGGAGATATTACGTCAGTTGTGAAAATGCCGCTATAAACCCTAGCATTACCAAGGCATTTTTGGGTCGCATTACTTACCAGGGGGAGGGGGACTCGGAGGCCCACAAAATAAATGTAATTATTTATCTCGTAAATTTTTTTTATACTGCCCGATGTGAATTTTTGGTGTCAGATAATTATCACCATTTTTTCTTCTATTCTATTACGATGGTTCTAATTACAATGTTGCCAATTATATCTATATAATTGTGCACATGACGAGTTTTTATTTATGTTAGTAACTATGATATAATTCTTTTACTTGTTTTTATAGAGAAACAATCGACCAGATCAATAGCACCTTGGTATATTATAGTATACGTACGAAGGCAGCTTCATACCACATTTCAGTAGTGGTTAGATGGCGGTGGAGCTCAGCGTCTCACAGAAAGAAAAGTTATAGTTCTCAAAGGAAATACCTATGCTCAATTTCGATTTATTGTATTTATATATTGTTACAAGGGATAAAATGTGGGTACAAAGTAATAATAATAATAATTCACAGTCATATTCAATTCACTACTGGAGAGGCCTCTCCCGGAGGGAGGAGGTGGTCTACTGCTCCCACGCTGTCCAGACGTGGTGGGAGAGGAAAGCCGAAGCTCTCCTCCCCAATTGGCTTCACGACGCTGGGTGGACGCCGAACAGGCAACACCATCTGGAGTACTGCAACGGTCATCCGTCCAAGCACTGACCAGACCCAGAGCTGCTTGACTTCGGTGATCTTACGGGTACCGGTAGACCAGCTCGGTTTATATTATTTATTATACAAAGTAATATACATACATATATATACAGTGTCCATAAAGTCCTTTGACGCCCCTTGTATCGTCCGGACGGCTACAAATATTACAAAATGTAAAAACACGTCCAGCACTATTTCGAGGGGCTATCATTTTGAGCTATAAAACTTGCCCCCCTGCTATACAAAGTTAACCTAACCTAAAACCTTAGGGACCATGACATCATGAGAAAGTATATTTTTTTAAAAATTAAACGTTTCCATGGCTTAAAATTCTGGACCTACTCTGCTATACGAAGGCCCTTAACTTAAATGCAGGTGCTAATTGATTGTATAGACATTTATAAAAGAAGGGAAAACGCAACTATATCGATCTACGAGTTTGTATCAGGTGATATACAATGTCGAACTACATGTGTTTTGTACAATTGCGTTCTATGAATTCGTTCTTCTATAAACTAGGACCTACTTTTCTGTTTGATGACTGGTATAAGAGTAAAGCAACGTTTATAAAAGTTAATAAAGGTTTGCATCTAAACCTGTATTTAGTATATTAGCATGGAATGTAGTTGTTCGATAAACTTCAGATACACTCGAGTGTATTGGAACAAACCTTAAGCATATACCAGTTTAGCAGTTCCGCGGTGAGCACTATCATTATTATTTTATACCATAGCAAGTGGTTGCATTCTTTTTCTATTGTGTTCGATGAGCGTCTGTTTCAAAACATTTCTAAGTATTTACATTATTCGATTGGACAATATAGTTGAGATTTCAACTGCATGATTCGAAGTATTACTTTTCATAAACAGGACATATAAAATCGAGATTCATCATAACAAAGATTCTGATGACAGAGATCAATGTAAGAAGTGAATAGGAAAGATATTCAATTCAAGATGAATACATGGTAAGATGAGTCATACACCGCTGGATTAGTCATGATTTCAAAATACGATTAAAAAAATCGAGTTTGACTCTGCAACTGGTAGGTCCTTTGTAATCGTTTAGTGTTCTCCATTTGCATCCCTTGTAGAACTTAGTAGATACAAGTCTGACAGAGATGAGCAGTACACCGTTGGATTCTTCATAATCTCAAGCGGTGGACACAATTCTGAGATTAACTCTAAAGCTGGCAGGTTCTTTTCAATCGCTTACTATTCTCCAGTTGTGTCTCTACTATATCTTAGTAACTATAGCTCAGACAGGGATGAACCATGCACCATTGGGTTCGTTATGGTCTGAAACAGAGGGGGAAAACCATAGCTTTGACTCTTTCTTTTGGGTGATGTTAAAAGAAACATTGAATTTATACAGGGCGCTCTGGTTTTGTCTATACATATAATAAAACCAATGCTTAACTTGTTATTATTTTATTAGCCCTCGTATGTGGCGAAGCGTCACATTGTTGCCTGGGGGTGAAAGTAAGAAATCTGTATCTATGGTTCACCATACATCCACTGCCTGAGTGGAGACGTTTCAGATAGCTACATTTTTACGTTTATTTCATTTCGTATCTATGAACTACTACATTCACGATTTTAGGTGTTTCCAATATCACATTATTTTAATTTATTCATGCAAGCTGCTTAAAGGACGGTACTTCAGTAGGCAGTCATGAGTCGGCATTATATGTTTAGATGGTAGTGCATGCAACTGACGCAATACCCGATAGTAATGATCACGCTTTCCATATTTAACAACATGTGTAGATTTTTCATTTATTCAGTACTACCGGTTCTATGAAATTAATTACGCTGAAGGAACTAAAACATATATGGGTTTCCATTTACACAAGCATGCAGGCTTCTGATCGGTACCCACCAACCTCGAAGATGATAAGGTCCCAAAATAACATTCATGAAAAAAAATAATACGATAGACTAACACTGTTCCTACCACAAGCTTTGCGCTTTTTCTATCTAACTAAACTACCAGTCTATAACGTTTATGTTCGAGTTTTGATCTCCATCTCCCCTACTATTTTGTATCAGGGCAATTCAGCAGGGCCAAAGTTCTCCAAAATATTTCTTTTCTGCAATCTATCAAACATAATCCCCTTATCCAATTAAAATTATGAAGTTACCCCGCGCCTACCCTCCTTATGGTAGCTTGGGGGCAAGTTTTATAGCTCAAAATGATGTTGGTCGTGTTTTGGCATTTTGTCATATTTGTAGCGGTTCGAACGATACAACGGGCGGCAACGGACTTCATGGACATGACCTTTGAACCCCTCTTTATGGATAGGAACAATATAGAGACTTGAAAGCTTCAGCAAATATTTCTTTTGTCAAGACTTCTAAACGAGATATCATTCGACACCCTTTAAAATCTGAAATTTTGAAGTTGCCCTCTCCCCCAACCCACTTCGGGGAGCCTTGGTGGCAAAGATTTATGGCTCAAAATGATAGCCGCTCTAATTAATGCCGGACGTAAAATCTTTCGTAAAGTTTATTTTTATACGGGCCAGTCTACTAACTTTGGACTTCGGTCCGTCAGGATTCGCCCTTTAACAATTAAAATCCACACCCAAGCCCCTGCCGGCACTCTAACCCGGAACCTTCGAGTCGTTGGCCTACCGCCGTAGACCGCACGGTTACCTACCCGACTAATGCTAGAAGTGTTTTTGCATTTTGTCATATTTGTAGCCGTTCGGATACAACGGGTGGCAAAGGACTATATGGACATGACCTTTAAATCCACGCCATTTTGGATAGGGACAATATAGAGACTTGAACGTTAAACCCAAATATTTCTTTTGTCAAGGTCTTGCAAACGAGATATCACTCGATACTTTTTTCAGTTTGAAATTTTGAAGTTGCCCCCGCCTAACCCCTTGGGGGGGCTTGGGAGCCAAGTTTTATAGAACAAAATGATAGCCCCTCAAAATTACGAGTTATGACGTAATTGTTTTAATCTGGAATCTGCAGAACTGACCGAGCAGTCGTAGCACAGTGGTATAGCATTGGCGTATCATTTGAGAGATTGTGGGTTCAATCCCAGTGGTCGTCCATCATGTCTGAGGTTATTCCAAGGTTTTCCTCAGTCGCACCAGGCAACTGCTGGGATGGCACCTTCAGCATAGGCCATGACTACCCCCGAATCCTTTCCCCTCCCCTATTCCGGACTAAGCGTTAGATGCCTAAAGGACACAAATAAAATTCAAATTTAGAACATAGACGGACATTTTTAATAAGCTATATCCTTGTACATAGCAAGGCATCATAAATTATTGACTAAGTCTGACAAAGATAGTTCTTTTTTCAAACGTTTAATCAATAAGTATTATGTAAAATAATTGTATTTGCTATCAAACGTCTATATTTAACAACTCCTCGTTTACCTGTATATCTATCTGCTATCTGTATGACTTAGTGCTGCATTGGTACCATGCTGTTCGTACCAAATTAATAAATATTGCATTACATTATTATTACCAAAACAAATGGATTGATATTTCACGTTACTCATGAACGGATAAATGGAAACTTAAAATTCATGCATACTGGAAAGCATCTAGGGAATCCGTTAGACTCCCCTCTGTGGGGGGTGTTTACCCCCAAAGTCTCGACAACACCGCCCCTCAATTAAAAAATGTGCTGTGAAAAATCGATAGAAACAGTACAAAATTTTACTTACACTCTCCCAATTTTGACTTTACACCTCCAAAATTGAAAATCCTGGTGGAAACCCTAACCGAGTTGTAGGTGATAATAGTAGTATAATCACAATATTTTGATGATCATCTGAATCTAGAAAAAGTTACAGTGTGTTGCATAAATAGAAGTTATGTTGTAGTTGCATTTTCTATGATGATTTGCTTTCGAAAAATTCTGTGTAATGTAGAATAAACATCCACACTTCCAGGAATAACGCCATTCTGTAATGAGCATTTTGTCTGTTAGTACATTCAATGTCTGACTGACGAAAAGGTTTTCAAAACCCGACTCCGGGCCGGACGTCGTCAGTCGTCGGCCCGACTTTCGCCTACCAAATGCGGACGTCGGGCCAGCATCGCCTAGCTTGCTATGTTGAACCCCCGCCATTTTGGATAGGGACGACATAGCAACTTGAAACTTTCAGTTAACTATTTCTTTTATCAAAACCTTACAAACGAGATAACACTCGATGCCCTTTCCAATTTGAAATTTTGAACTTGCCCCCCGCCCACCCCCCTTGGGGGGCTTGGGGACCAAGTTTTGTAGTTCAAAATGATAGCCCCTCGAAATAATGCTGGACGTGTTTTTGCATTTTGTCATATTTGTAGCCGTACGGACGATACAAGGGATGACAGAGGACTTTATGGACACTCTTTGTATATATTGGGATACGCATATTTGGATACACAGGATATTTGGATATGTAGTACCAACACTGACTGCTGATCGTGGGGTCCCTGGTTCGATTCCGGACTAAGCCAAGGAAACTTTTCCAAGGGGTCTGAAATAGTGTCTACCCAGCATCGTGATGCAGTTGGGGAGTTGCTGTGAATAAAAGACAGTGGCGATCACAGTTAAGAGCATCATCTCTCCTCTCCTAACATGTCTGGTCAACGTGGGAGTAGTAGACCAAGTCCTTCCTCCGGGAGAGGCGTCGTCCGGTAGGGGATTGAATATGGTTGTGAATTATTATTATGAATTTCTCTCTCTCTCTCTCTCTCTATCTCTCTCTCTCTCTCTATCTCTATCTATCTATCTATCTATCTATCTATCTATATAGATAGATAGATAGAGAGAGAGAGAGAGGGGGAGAGAGAGAGAGAGATTATAAAGTAAAGTGACATATTTAAGGTGCTATCGGAGTTACCAGGAATAAAGTAATGGAATATAAACACCTGAATAGAAATCAAATTATCAGAAACAAATATAAAAAATAAATATTTATAATGTGCATTTGGAACACTGATTCAGACTAGTAGTTGACAACACTGCATCCAGAACAAGCCTACATGATGTAATACAAAAATTGTTTGAATTGGGAAGGATATTCATAACAAACAGACTGGAATGTAACATTTAGAGTACTTTGTGAATAGCCCCTTACTACTACCAAGGGGAGGGGAGGCCCACAATATTTTATTTATTTAAAAGTAATGGCACAAAACGAACATTAAAAATGAAGTAAGTACGTTCAATCACCAATGGACTGAAGCCTGACAATATCAATTTTGTTGAATTGGAAATGTTTAAAATTTAAAAAAAAATATATATATTTGTGGGCCTCGAACTGGTAATGCTAGGGCAAATATGCACCTCTAACATTGAAAGAGAACATAATTCAAAAGTTGCTTTTGCAAAGGACTTTTGGTGTTGTTTTGAGGCAGCTACTTTGTGATATATTTTTTATTACTCACTTTTCCAAACAGCCGTCAGCTCTGTATGTGGACATATTTTACTAACCCACATATATATATATATATATATATATATATATAGAGAGAGAGAGAGAGAGAGAGAGAGAGAGAGAGACAGACAGACAGACAGACAGACCGGGTGTTGGAAAAGTGGCAACTGGAAACCATACCACCATGTAGGCGACTTCAAAACATGACAAGAATTCCTTTGTAAAACTTTCCAAACATATTTACTTTCGGCGCTAGAGGACTGCAATATTTTGGCGTCAACGTCACAAATTATGCGATATCTCCAAAAAACACACAAACCAGGCCGGATTATCAAATCACAATTGACGTTGTGTCCAATAAATCTGTTTCAGCGTAGTTTAGAATTACCGTCGTGTCGCATAGACATTTTCCCTATATAAGAATTTCATTGGGAATTATTATGATTTCGTGGGGCAACTATTGAACTTTCCTTTATGTGGGATTCTTCAATCATAATCTTTACTAAAATATTGGCCACTTCTTTGACAGTGATTTGCTAAACCGACACATTCTGCGTGATCATTTACGGATATATGAAGACATTCATGACGATGCCTGTCTAACTTTTCACGCCTCTAACTCCGAATCTACGCATTTGTGAATAAAACAATTCCACAGTAATGCTCAGGACATTGATTTTCACTACTGAAAATTTGGAGGAAATTGTACCGATTATGGTATGAATTTGTAACTTTGAAGATTATTTACTCTTACAATTTATCGTTAGCTTCGAATCCAATGTAGTGTATATTTAAAGAAAACTCTTGAATTATTTGAAGAAGAATAACACAAACTAAGTTATTTGGAATAAGGTTATTCGGGATAGAAGAGTAAAAATGAACGGAGCATTTGCTAACCCAGTTAAGTAGAATAAATCCAAAGTTTTGACCGCATTGAAATTCTTTAACATATAGCAATCCAAAGTTGGTATAATTGATTTGTAATACACACAGAAAGTTACATTGGTGTCAATCTAGGATTGCTGTACCATCAACCAAACAAAATAAAAGTTATATTTACAATATCCCGAACTAAGCTTTCTTTACAGTATACAACGTTTCAAAGTTTGAGACCAATTTTGAACTTTTTGCAATGCCAAAAGATGTTTCTATCTGCGAACAAATCACAAATCGTGCAATAAAATAAAATGATGTTGCCGGAAGTTGTATCATACCAAAAAGTGTAACCGGGGTTTATGAGGTAGATCTTGTATTTTGATTGATCTAGGTCTCATAAT